>CM032342.1:10351306-10407064 GCA_019022885.1 Schlechtendalia chinensis
TAGAACTTTAGGGGACATACACATAATAATAAAACGTGATGTGTACTCTGCAGTTTGTGAGGTACACAGATTTAACAGAAGGTCGTTTCACGATAAATAATTATAGAACAGTTTCGTTGTTTTCTATTGAAATTTAAAATAGTCAATGTTTATCAAAATATGATAATCTAACAATGAATAAACATTTCAAAAATCGTATTTGGATTTGTCTTTTGTCTTTATTACAACTTTAAAAACTTCAAATTCTTTGTATAAAATAACGTTTGTTTTTTCTATTACAATTCATAGCATTACAATTTTTTTGGTGCTGAATGCTTAATAAAATGAATTACAAGATTTAAAAATTAATGCATCGCATGGTATATTCCAAAATTCTTAACATGACTTGGGACCAATGTTTTATTTTTTATTTTTTTTTTGTGATATACGAGAACGAATCCCATGATCACAATTATTGTTTTATAATTATTTGAGTCGATTTAAAATATAACGAAAGGCTAATGTTGTATGCAGTTATTTCTATGGCATAAAAATCCCCCATTGTTCAGATCTCGAAACTATTAATAAAATTTATAATGTAATACAGATATATATTCCTATTTATAATTACTTTTTACCGCGCTGAGTTATTCAAGTAAATTACGTATATTACGAACTTTTTTTTTTAAAAAAAAATATCAAGACAAACACATCTCACGCCAAATTTTGACGATTTCTTAAATCATATAATGGTCATTATTGTTTGATCCACCTCGATCCGGACAAAATTCTCGATTAATAGTAACAATTACAACAAACCCCAATCATTAACGGATTTGAAAGGTATTGTGAATTATTGCTCGGTTTGAACGCATATACAAGTCCTATTGTAAAAATAGCAAGTATACATTTAATATAAATTCGACCACAAATAAATATTGTTTTATATTATTTTTCAATTTCAAATGTCATTTTTCAATTTTATTATATTTAAATAACTGATTATTTAATTTTGAAAAAATCGAAAATAATAAAGGTTTTTTCTCATAACACGCTTAAGACTGAAAAATAGTGAAATAAAATATATATATACATCCAAATTATTTCACCGCCCCCAGTATTAGAAACACTATTTATGTAAAGTATTCGAATAAAAGTATTAAAATATTTTTTTTATGCTGGAATACTAATATTCCGAATAAACCTTTCAAACGTATTCTTCACAAGACTGGATATTATACAGAATAATATTGGTTATTTAAATGTTTTTGTTTTGTGTTTTCAATTGATTAGTAGTGTAATATAAAATCGTCTGGGGGGTTTTTTTTTTTCCCTGACATAATATATAATATAAAGGTTTGTGTGGCGTGTGCGTGCTGAGCGTGTGCGGGTTGTGTATATGTTTTAGGTAACATATTATTGATTTTAAATTTTATTCTCCCCCCTTTCAATATCCTAATTACGCCACTGTGACAGTTTATTTAGCGCGGCAAAAAAAAAACAACACACGTGGTGGTAGGCCAAATTTGAATCGAGAATTCCCCGCCGAAACACAAAGTAATCGTTACTTAATAGCGAAAAGCGATCACCCTCGAAGCATGTCGCCTGACGATTACCAAGATACCGTTATGTGTGTAAAACAGTATCAACCGTGCAAAATTAAACCACTTACCCGACTAGTGGGAATAAACGTTACGTGATGTAAATATTGCTCACATCCGAACGTAGGTCTAACCCGGTGGAGGTCCATCGCGAGGAGAAAAGATACTTATCGTAGATCAACTAATCGAGTTACAACGTGGAAGACGTTTGTAAACAAATTTTACACTGTACAAAAATGATGATATAGACAATTTTAAAACTAAAGACAATCAAATTACATATGATTGCTTGTCAGATATAGGACAAACCATCTGTATCCCACGGATCATACAATTTAATTATAAAAAAATATGAAATACAATATTCACCTTTCCCGATAACACATTTAACAATTTAATTTTATATGCCAAAAAAAATAAAAATAAAAAAAATAACCAAATTTTAAGCTTGACTTAAATGTAAAAGTGCGCGTCGAAAACGTCTTCCCAAACCAAATTTGCAGTCGACCCCCCCAAACCACGGCAAAAACTGTACAGCATAAACCCACTTTTTTTTAATATTTTTTTTTGATTTAAAATGAAATAAAATGAACAAAAGTAATCTTTTGGGAACAGGAAACAAATTCCATCAACCATAATTATACATTTTCAATAATCATTAAACAAGATTCCAAAGACAGATATCCATAAATCGGTAATCCTTTATAAGTGAAAATAATAATAATACTAATAATAGATTATAAAAAAACAACAAAAAGAAAAATTAAATAAAAATATTTAAAGAACATACATCCGAGCTCGTTTGTTGTGTAAAAACGCAGCACGAGTTCTATGAATAACGTGATTAGTTAACGTATCATTTTTCAGACAAAGTATTTTTTTTGTACTTTAAACAAAGATTAAAACATAGTAAAGTATACGTATCATTAATTATTCAAAATATTTAAGTTAGTAGTTTAACACGATTATAGATAGATGTATACCATCAAAATTAAATTGTATAGAATTTGACATAGATATTACGATATAAACTCGTAGGTACCCGGCCAAATTCTCTCTCAAAACAAAAACTAACTTTACTCACATAAACTAATCTAATTATACATTTTAAAAATTAATAAAAAAATTTCAATTACATATTATTATAGAAGAATACTAAATATACTAATAATCGAATATGTATAGTTTAAAATAAATAAATAACATGAAACAATAATAAAAAAATAAACTGTCGCTTCACCTGAGCAAAACGCCTAATATACCGTTTAAGAATAGTCTAGTAAAGATACTAGTTATCGTATCACAAATCGTTGATTGACAAAAGCGATAAAACTGAGGACCAGCACCGTAGATTTGTGCGTATGCTGTAAGATCACCACAAAACCTGAAAACATTCCGCCGACAATATATTTTGATTTGATTTAATTTTTTTGGATTAATTGTGGCCATTTTAAATTTCAAAAAATATTTAAATATATATTATGATAATTATAATCTATAATCTATTTAGAAATATAAGAGGCTATCATAATACTATTAATCATTGATCCAGCAGGATTCTCCTGAGTAGCGTACATGGCATAGCAAGGTGGATTGATAGATCCTCCTTGGTCTACAAGTTTTATATTTGGTGTATGGACATATCACTGAAATTGTCTTCTTGATGTTCGCAATTGGGCAAAAAAGCAAATAATTTTTCTCCTCTATTTTTGAAAAAAAAAATTTTTAAATTAACAATGTTTTTCTCCAAAGAAATACATGGGTTTTTGCGACATCGATTTTATTTAATATCTTTTAATAATTTGTTAGCATTGGTGATTTTTTAACGTTTTTTTATTTTTCGCATTGAATCCTTCTTTTATAAACCCTTGAACCTGATTTAATACATGCGTCCGCCCGCAGGACTATCTCTCAAAAATCAAATAAAAAATTGTATGGTGTATTATCAAAGCACAAATACCGCCACAGGGAATAACCGGAGAAGCGTTACTATTGGGTCCTTGGAGTACTTACGCATAAATTCTATTTAATTTTTTCTATGCATAGATCGTATTTGTTTATCAATTTCCTTATCCGTTTTCATCACGTGGTAATCGAAGTTGCCAAAATCCAGAAAAAGTTGTAAAGACACAAGATCGACGAATTTCTTCATTTAAAACGAAAATGAAGTCAAATGGTATTTCCTTTTCCTCAATAAATAACTATTAAACGAACTGACAAGCGTTTTTAAAATTAAGCGTGTGTCGTAATCAATAAACTTATTGCCAGAAAAGTCACAAATACATTAAGTGTGACGTAGTCGGTGAAATGAAACTTATTTAAATCTGACCTGGTTATGTAACTGAAATAGGACGTTGTATTGAATAATTTGTGTATTACCCGGGTTTTTATCACATAAACCGTCCCATTATGAAATACACATAAGACTTAATTAAATGAGTCTGTTTTTATCTAACATTATCAAGAGAATTTAATATAAAATGACATGTACTTTTGTATTGGTTCTGTGCTAACAAATATTTCGCATATTTTTCAAACAACCAATAATAAAAATTGATTGACAATAAACATTAAAGAGGCTCTTATAAAAAATTTTTTCATTCAATTTCTAATCACCAATTTGATTAACGTAAATTACCATTCAAAATACGTATTTATTAGTTAATATCTACAGCATTTCTTAATTTTTTGCGTAAAAAGGAAAAATTACAAAATACACTACAATATAACATTTGCAAAAAAAACTATGTCATAGAAAACTAAAATCCAAATTTTAAAACCCAAAAGAAACCGGAGATGCATCTCCCTCAAGTCTGCCTGCAAATTATTCCCAAAAATTATTGATTGCAACAAAAGGAAAAATGAGAGATTTAAACTTGAACAAGTTAAAAGATCCCAAATTATACGATCAAAATACACGTTTGACATCATCGCCCCGGCTCAGTGGACATTATATCTGCCTGTTCCCCTAATATGCTACAAAACTTACTGTATCCAAAAATTTTAAAAGCAAAACCACATTTCGGATGTTCAACGCTAGTGGAGTGAGTTTAACAATACTAATTTCATCCTATTGTATAATAGGTGTACATAAGATTTTTTGTTAAAATATTCACACTAATTATTCATCAAAATCAACAGGTAGCGATTTGTATCATTTCATGTGTAAACCACAGCGTTGTCCACCACATAATATCTGACCCGGAAAACTTGTGTGTTATGTCCTACGGATAGTCCAAGAGTCTTCGATTTTGAATATTCTAACACAGGCTCATAATACTGGGTTATGAAATAACCAAACTTTTCGATCTGATAAGGCGATTCGAGCACATTAAAAATCCATAAATGTTTCAAAACTCGTCATCGAGCCTTGAACAGGTAAAGGGGTATAAATACCATTTTATGTATTTCCAATACTTGTAAGCGTATATATATAATATAAGCATATGTATAACGCCCTTAACCATCTGAAAACCCAAATTAAGGAGCATAACGTTGATAAAACTGAATTACATAGATAAATGGGAGATCGTTCATGAGTTTACTACCATGAAAACCTACCGTGATTATTTTCAATTAAGAAATTATTAACACTCTCATCGATGCTTTATGCGTCACACTAGCTCTGCTTTCTTGTCGAGAAAGCTGTAAACGTATGTAAACAAAACACTTTTCGTATAGAATATTGTTAAAAAAATTTTACTACTTAATTTATAATTTTTCCCCCAAGATTAATCCGAAAAGAGTAACGTCAAATGTCATTGCGCATCACAAATTAAAAAAATCACCAACACTTCTTTTACAAAAACACGAAATTTGACTGCGAGGATATTTAGACAATTATGGCGTTTGTTAAAACGCACTCTACGTTACAGAAAATCTAGAGGTTTCAATCAGTAATTTGAAAATGTCGCGGCGCGAGCGACACAAATAGAGGCTCATCACAGTCAAAGCAATTTGCGAGACTTTTATGCTCGCTAAAGATTGGGGCGTTCTTAAAAAATTGATAATCCACATATGAAGCCCCATTTACCTAATGGTAAAACTAGTAAAGAAAACTTTCAGCTTTTTAAATGGACGGATTTTAATTAGTACCAAAATAAACTGAGTAAATTACACTTTTTTTTTTTAGTTAGGAATTTTTTTGAAAACCCAGCATTTTTCGTTGTCGATGGGCCTCAAAAATTTTATCCTACCCTCTTGTAATTCAGAGTACCAGTTGTTTATAATAACTGTGGCTTAGCGGGCGATATCGAAGTTTTTCTCCTACTGAACTAATAGATTATGATTGCACATATATTGAATCTTTTATTCCCTTTCCGTGGACGCGTGTATATAGAGTTCCAAGATGATATTGCCGGTCTCCATTAGTTACGTAAGTTATAATAAATCAGTGCTGCAGCTAAAAATATTTTTTAAATTTGAAATAGTTTTTTGATTTTATATCAAAACATTTTACATGTCTTATTAAAAAAGAAGAATCAATAATTAAACTAATATATATTACGAACTATTTTTTAAAGGCAGAAATAGCAACATTATCAATTCTATTTAAAAACCAAATTTGATTCCTCATATGATAATGAAATATTATAACGAAAATTTTCTTTTTTTATTTGGAAAATGTAATTATATTTTACGTTTTAATAAAATTAATTCAATTTATACATTAAAATGTATGTAAGTTAGTTTGTGTGATTGAAATTATAAAAAAATTTGAAAATTGTTTCATTGGTAATCTTATTAACCTATTTCTTTAATTTCTTTATTTCTTGTAAAAATGCCATATAATAAATGGTTCTTATTTAATTATAACAGTTTTATTGGCGAAATTTACATAATTAACTTAGATACTTGATGGCTTTAAAATACAAAATTATAAGAAAAATTTAAATGCCTAAATAAAGTTAATTCTGAAAAACATATATATAAAAAAAAGGCAAGTTAACTCAGTAAAAAATATATGTTTTATATATTCGTATATAAATTATAGTACTATAAAATGTAAAATTTTGTATGAAATTTTGTAGTTTTTTGGCATAAACTAATCTTTTACCGCTTCTGTCTGCGCGATGAAAACATTGGGCGAAACATTCCTTATGCGTCGAAACCCTGGCCAAAATTAACACAAACTGAATGAAAGATCTGAATTTATCACTCCGTTAGCGTTCACAAAACCATCGAACTAGGGAAGTTTGGAAATTCAAGAAAGAAAAACACAATAATGTATCGCCACGTATGAAGTTTGTATTTTACAACAAACGCCCATTACAATTATTGAAATTATAATTGTAAAAATCATTAGTTTCCTGTTTCAGAGATAATTTTATACAATTATTACAAATTTTTGAGATTGATTTTTAGACGCTGAGATTAATTTTTCGAATAAGGCTTGGGGATACATGTTTATATACATATGAAGATCACTGAACAAGGACATTTTAAATTCGGATTTATTGAGATTGCGACAAGGTACCTAACAACTCGTTGTAGGTCTAATGAAAACATTTTAATTCTTTTATCAAACGGTTTGTCGGAAACAGTCTGGTTTACCAAAAAGTGTATTGTTAAACACTATTATATTTGTTTTTGTTATCCTATGTGGTTAGTCCCGAGTTGACTAGCGAATGTTTCGATCATTACGAGAAGGAAAACGTCGTTAAGCACGGAAGAGCCTGTTCGTGCAAGCAGAACCCCAAACGAAATTTCAACATCAAGGATTTTGAGTAATGCAGTTAATGGGGAAGAGAAGCCGAACGAATACATTTGAAGAAGGAAAAACAAGTCCACCAAAATGGCTGTTATTTCTGTTAGTATTAACGCGAATTGTTTAGATAAAGTTTTTATTTAATAAAATAGTATGGGAGACGCTTTAAAAATTTTTTAATTAAATTTAATTTATACCATAATTACTCTGTCAAAATTAGCGTAAAATAAACCCTTTTTTTATCTGTTAGGTGTTGGCACTAAAACTATGATAAGAAACTACGCGGATATCTCCTTGGACGAACCATAATAATGTCTAAACAGTTTATAATTGTGTTTGGAGCTTTCGTATCACAAATTTTTGAATTATAAATAAAAAGTAATACAATAATTATACAATCCACCATTGATACTACAATTTTTAATTATAATTAATTTTTTATAGATTACTTGCTACTGTTTTGTTCTTCTTGGGATACAAATGAAAAAATCTAAAATATGATCATCGATGGTCAAAAAACTTGAAATAGAAATAAAGGACCCGCGTCACGGACGCTACACCCCGAGATAGAGAAGACACATAATTGAAAAGCAAATATATATGTATTGGAATAGAAAAAAATGAATATTGAATTACATTGTGTATAACAAAAATATTTAATTATATATTTTGATTAACAAGCACATTAGCTCAATAAGCTAGAATTACAAATATCAACAATATGCAGTTCTATTAATAATTAGTTAACCTAATAGTAATGCGAAAAACAGCTCAAAGATGTAAACCCATAAGACGGGGCGACAATTGTGCTCTCAGCCTCATAATAATATTTAGTGAATTGTATGAGGTTACATGGAAAGTACACTCGGACCGATAGTACAGAAACAATGAAACAAACTACGAATAAAAAAACCAGACATGAATAATGTCGTCAAGTACGTAACCTGTCCTTCAAATATACCTTGTAATGAGAATCTCTGTCAGTCTAGCTTTTTTATGCATTTCTCTGTTGTCGTTTTCCATTTGATTTTACACTGTCATAAAACGCACTCACCCATATTACTCCTCCGATACGTCGATATATAACATACATTCCTGGCGTTTCATTTAATGAAATTGCAATCAAAACTGGCTAATTCCGCTTCAAAGAACAAATTCACAGCACAAGTGAAACATTGAAACTTCGGAATGCTTCTCGTCTGGTTACGTATGGGCCCGACGTCGCGAGATACGAGCCGAGTTATGGCGTCCGTTTCGGGGGGCGTCAAAATTAAATAAACGACGTCGATCGATTTTACCGAACTAGCACCTTTAATAACGTAGAAGGAAAATTATAATATGAATAATCCAACACCGTCCCGGTGTCAGAATAACGGCGTTAAGTATTTTAGACTATATGGGTTTTAAATATAGCAATAAGCGGACGGGAACACTACGTATGAAAGTATTGTAAGTAATAGTGCGAAACGACTATAAAAATATTTCCGACTCCTACGACGAGCGCCACGCCAAAGGCTGATTTCCCTCGTACATGTTCGTGCACTATTCAGCGAATCACGATACCAATTAAGAATGACGATCCAGCGAGAGTGAAAAATAAACGTTAGTCCGCTGTAATAATGGGTCTATAGACGTCAAAAAAAAAACAATTTTAAATTTCGTTTTCCCCAGTATCTTCTGATTTCGGCGAATGTAGTATACGGATAAACAATGAGGTCGTTAGCCTTATCACGTTTTAACGGCACAATATCGCCGGACGAACCGTATTTTTTTTCGTGTTTTTCTCGATTTCCTTCGAAAAACAATATGTTTGAGCTGTAATCTCTGGTACGCGCGCCCTTAAAGTCAGTACGTGAACACGTCCTGTTCATGCTGACAAAGTAATATGGGAAGTGGAATACGATTAATGAAATTACAAACGACTTAATTTTCTTCACCCGGATTTACTTTTTAATGAGTGCTAACTTACACAAGATTTTCCTACTTTCCGTCACACACACCAAAGAAAACTAAAAACCAGTAATTTTTTAATCATGTATATGCACCTCTTAAACAAAAAAAGTTGAAGCGGGATCGTCTATAAAACCCCTTCCCTTCTAATTACGGGGTGCGCCTCCACTGAATTAAGAAGTACAATGCATAATGAGTTTTGGGTTTTTGGGTCATTAATTATTGAACTTTACCTAATGACTTTGTCGTCCGTATTAAAAAATCAGCTTGAAAAAATATTAATATTTATGGAATGACCGTCCGCTACGTAATAATTGAAAGGGAAATACCGTATTGGTGTTCACGCACGAGCCCGAAAGTATTCTTTTGAAAGAGAAGAGAAAGTCGAATCTAGTCGCACAACAAAATGCGTCGTCTTTAAGAAAAGAGTTGCAAAAGAGAAAATATGTCGGCGGGATGGAAGTAAAGTGTCAGGGCCGGATTTAACCGTACAAGCTAAACAAGCATTTCTATTGGCCCTCGAAAAAACGACCGTAAAATTACGGTTTAAGAAAATAAAAAAATATATTTTATGACTAGCGGACCCGGGCAGAACGTTTGTACCGCCATATAAATGTATCAATATAAATCAACGTGAGTAACAAATCATTATCTTATGTTCTATCACAAATATACGAAAAAAAAAAATTCATTAAAATCGTCGAGCGTCTCGGATAAATACGTTATTTTCTCAGTACGCGTTTTATCATGCTAAATAGCTTAGTTGTACACCTACGGCGGGAGACTGCGAGAAATTTGTCGAAGTAAAGAACATTTTACGCTTTAAAATAAAAAATCTTGTCGATAATACGTCGGACGTGTTCTTGGTCCGCGAACAATGTACTCTTATGAAAAAGACGGACTTATTTGAATCGGACTGTTTTGTTCGTTAAATGCACGTCCGAACGTCTACCATGACTCCGCCGGAGTTATGCGATTCAGCGTATATTGAATCCCCGCCGGTAGTATGTTACAGCTGCAGCGTTGAACGCATGGGAAATATGTCAAAATAACAAAATTGTAGCATACTTATATATAATGGCAATCAAATACGATCTGGTTTTTTTTTTAATGGCGATTACAATTGATTGTTATATGTACGACGAAATTGCATATGATTTTTTATAAGTAATACTATAATCCATGTGGACACAAAAAGTATTGTCATATGTTCTAACGACCTCTATCAAAAATGTTTCCAGTTTGAAACATTTAAACAATATCATTATTTTTGCATCAAAACAATTATTACGTTTTTTTCTAAACTTAGTAACTTTTGTAGTAGATGTACGAATGGAATCTTTTCTCGTCTCAATGAATTTCGGTGGGAAGACCAGCGATCGGAATATGAGACAATTGGCGACCCCTTTTCGTTAATTCACCAGTCAGGTATGGTATCAATTTACGTCCATAATCATTTTGTAGAAAAACAAAAAAAATATAAAAAGGGGAATAAAAGTTTAAATGGTAGAAAAGAAATAACAATAAAATACATTCAAGTAAAAAATAAATTTTATTACCTTTTTAGTCGTCTCGATAGATTTGCATGTCAGGGATTTCAACTCTTTTGCGAAACAATTTTTTTTATTTTTATTTGATTATGGTAAATAACTTTGGTAAAACAAACAGAATAAGAAAATGAAGGTAGGGACCGCCGCCTTTGACTTGATGCAAATTCAGCACCAACGAAATAAAGAACAACTCAAAGGTGATTGTCCCACGTTGTAAAGAAATTTAAAGTAACTATATTTCAGAAAAACTAATCTGTTGAATCCGTTCTTGATTAAGTAATGCATAAAACTCTCAGGTAGGGACAGAGGGTATTAACGTCTGTCTGTCAAAGGTGGACTGTGACGATCTGAGTGCCCTCTGAAACAGGGAGGGTTTTATTTATCGATATTTTTTTAAGGAACATAACCACGGAAAATTTCGTACCACAAGGTTATCGCTTATTTTATTTTATACTATTTTCTGCGAATTTTGCGCATTCTAAATTTATGTTCGTAGTGTCATCAAGTCTAGCGACATTTGTGTTCACTCTGACTAAATATTTTGGATCATTTCGTTCTTTCTTACAGTTTCTCTTCGTTCTTTTTTATTTTTTTAATAATCTCTTTACTACTTCTTGTTATCGAGTATAAAATTCGTTTTGTTTTTTTTAACTTAATTGTTTTTATAATTAAAAATCAGATTGAAGTAGATATGCGAATTCTTCTTATTGACTGAAATATATATGTGTATTTATAGAAATATATAATAAGAATAAGCATTAAATTGATAGGTGAATTATAAAATTACTATTATTGTTTATTCCCCTATAAAGCGATTTATGATCATATGATCCGAAACAAAAATGAGCTTTAATATATTTTATTAAAATATAAACTTAAAAAAGTGTTTCATAATAAAAACCCAACTACAAAATAGTTGTTAAATATTACATAGTTTATTATTCCCAAAAATCATTTTTGTTATGATATGACGTATGATATTTACATGTATATTGTTAAAGTAAAATCTATTAACAGTTTATTTTTTTATACATGGTTTTCAGTTTTGATATGAGTTGCAATATCATTACAATTTACAAGAACTACTGACCGCGTGCAAAAATTTGGCCGAATAACTCGATCTATCATAGCAAGCAAAAAAAAATAAATGTGAACTAGGCCGTCGACGTGTGTTTTCTTGCGTTTGTTCGTTTAATAAAAATTAACTATCGTACGAATCGGACTTGACTGTGTACATTATACACTACACGTCGACGGTACTAGTGTTTTTGCGCCAAAAATGAGGCAAATCGGACATTGTCACATTACCTGCTGCCTGTTGTTGTAACAGCCCAAAAACGGTTGGAGCGCTTATGCAAATTTGCCGAAAAACGAATATCGTAGCATGCAAAAAAAAAAAATATGGTGTCTTGCCGTCGACTTGTGTTTTTCTTGCGTTTGTTCGTTTTTAAATAAAAATTAACTATCGTCACGAATCGACTTCTTGAACTGTCATTACTAACTACGTCGACGGTACTATATTTTCGCGCCAAAAATGGGCAAATATCGATTGTCGCATAACGTTGCCTGGTTGTTGTACAAGCTCGTGGATTGTATAATCCACCAGTCCCAACATATTTTGAAATGCGTTATTTTAGAGAGCTCTCTAATATAGGTAATGATATGCAAACGCACATATCAATATACTGAGAACCATGGTTATAGAAAATAAACTTTTATAGAATATACTTTAACAAATGCATCTAATATGACATTCCATATCATAACTAAAATTATTTGGAAATTAAGTTGCAAATATTTAACTATCTACTTCTCTAATGAGTTTTTTATTTTGACAACTTAGTTTAGTTTATATTTTAATAAATGAATTTCAGCTCAATTTTTCTCGTGAACGCCGATCATAAAAATCGCCCCTATAGGAATAACAATAATAGTAATTTTATAAACACATATAAATTTTAATGCGTATTTTATTACATTTGTGATAATACACACATACAAACATTCAGTCCCCATAAGAATGAACTTTTCCGCTATCATACTTCGATATGAATTTTAATATAAAAACAAGTAATTTAAAAAACAAATGAATAATTAAACTTCGATAAACATACAATAGTTAAATACAATAAAAAAAAGAAGAAGAAGAAAAAAAGAAAGAAACCGAAATGATCTCACATCACACATATTTAATCATGACTGAATCACGAAAAGAGTCGCAGATTTGTGAACACTACAGAACAAATTTTAGACTGCGCAAAATTCGCAGACAAATGGAAAACTAAATAAATATCGATAACCTTGTGGGACCGAAATCTGAGTATAATGTCCTTCAAAAATTATGATGAATACATCCCTCCAAGCTTTACAGAGGGCACACAGATCTTCTCTAGTCCACCTGACAGACAGACTGGTCTCTGTCTACCCTGAGAGTATAACCCACACTTACCTAGAACGACTTCAACAGATCGGTATTCCCGAAATTACGCGACTACTAATTTCGATCTTATAACGTGGAATATCATCGTTGTTTTGAGGGATTTTATTTTATTCATGGCGCTGACTTTGCGTCCAAGTCAAAGGCGGCGCATCCAACCTTTTCCATTTTCATATTCTGTTTGATCTTACAAGTTATCTACCTGAATTAATAAAAAAATTGTCCGCAAAAGTGAAATCCGTACTGGCAAATCTTCGAGACGACGCAAAAAAGGTAAATAACTTATTTTATATACTAGCATGATAATTATCTGATCTTATTTCTTATTGAACAGGCAAGACGGTTTTTCTCGATTCACACCCCTCGACTCGTGTTAGTTTTCAAATCATTTCATACTCCCCATATTATTTTTTTTTTCTTCAAACATTTAATTCTTTAAATTTCCCTTTTTTATATTTTTTTGTATTACTAACATATATAATGAACAAGTAAACCAATATATAGATTTTTTTTAAACATTGTGTTAAATACTTATATTATGTAAATTGTTATGGTTTGACAAGCATGTTGTGATTTTATTGTTTCGAGTAAAAACTATTGAAAGCATCGACATGTGTCACATGAGAATCTTTGCTAAGAACTCTCACAAACGAATGTTCCTCTGAAGAAGATCTAACAAAACATATGTTCTAACGCGCTAATAGGTTTTTTTCGTCAAAAAGAATACGATACGATGTACGAGCAGTTTCATTTCTTTAGCTAATGTTCACAATACATGTATTCATATGAGTTTCTATTTTTATCACAGTCGTGTTACATTTACCTACAAATTTTGAATATTAAAGGTTTTGCCTGAAAACGCGTCTAAGGCTAAGAGCAGTTTCGTTTACATTCTGTACCGTCCCCAGAATCGAAATGTACTTTTGATTATTTTTTTATTTATGTACTTTTTGTGAACACATTACAGCGACTTTGTATTTTCATGATAATGATACTTGATAATTTTAGCATTCGCTGAGCTCGTCGTCAGTTATTCTAGTTTTCGGTCGGAATTTCGGTGCAACAGAGTTGTCGCAACACTTAAGTCGGTTTTTCTGTAGAGTTCCCGTGGTGTTTCGCTGACAAAAATTTGGTTTTGAAAGAACGATATCGTTGCGCACTTTTCACTGCAAGTCAAGCATCAAAATATTCGTATTTTTTTTTTATTATTTATTTTTTAGCATATGCAATTATTGTATTTAGTAATCGAAAGGGTGAATGTGATATTTTTCAGATATTTTTTTATAATAATTGTATGAACCGTTGTGGATAATCCAGATGGTATTGTCCTATATCTGACAAGCATCCTAATGATTAATTTGATTGTCTTTAGTTAAAAACATTTTTCAATATCATCATTTTTGTAACAGGTTAATTTGTTAACAACGTACTTCTCAACATTTGTAACTCGATTAGTAGATATACGATAAGTAATCTTTTCTACCACTCGCGATGGACCCTCACACCGGGTAGAACTTACGCTCGGAATGTGAGCAATATATTTACAACACGTAACGATATTCACTAGTCAGGTAAGTGGTTTAAAATTTACGGTTGATACAGTTTTAACCACACCAAACGTTATCTTGAAAAAATCTCAGGCAGGCGACGTGCCTACGAAGAGCTACATCCGAGCCTTTCAACTATAGACGTCAAAACGATTACTTGTGTTAATCGGGGCGAATTTCTCGTTTCAAATTTTGTCCTACCACCACCGTGTCGATGTGTTTTTTTTGCCGCCTAAATAAATGTCACAATGCGTATCCAGATCAATTAAAGGGGGAGAAAAATTTTAAAAATCAAATAAAATTATTAAACCCATCAAACATACATGAACACACACACCAAACACACCTAATGAGATTACTTTGTGGTTTTCGGCGAATTTCTCCGATTACAAATTTGGTACCTACCAACCACCGTGTCGTTGTACATTTTGCGGTGGTGGACGCGAGAAGAAATCGTTAGAAAAAAGCGATATTCTTAACGCACATAAATGAATAAACATAATGGCCGCTTGTCCGCTACGTGTGTTTCGCGACGCGCGCGCAAATTTTTTTGCCGCGTAAATAAATTCCCACAATGGCGTAAATCCAGGATATTCTGAAGGGGGAGAATAAATTTGAAATCATTATAATGTTACTCATTACATACATGCCACACACACACAACCGTTTCATATTATATATTATTTTATAACTGCTAATTGTTATTGTGATTGTTTTGTGTTATTGTCGTTGTTGTCTTTTTGTTCGGTGTTGGTGTTGTTTGTTGGTTGGTTGTTGTTTGGTTGTTGTTGGTTTTGTTGTTGTTTGTGTTTGTCCTTAGTTCTTATAGATTTAATTATTATCTATTATTATTTTATTATGATTATTTATATTATTATAATTATTTATATTATTATTAGATATTAATATATTAGTTTATTATATCGATGCTTTACACCTCGTCGTTAGAGCTGTGCAAGGATTGTGTATAATTTGAAAAATCATATTGGCAAAAAACACCGCTACTGAACCTAATATATGTATTATAATTTATAATATCATATAATTTGCATATACTTTGTTTGAAATACTGGGTATAAATGACTTGTACAAATGATACGCCCACATGTAATTTACTAACGAAACCTTTTAGAGCGGTAAGTATTCATAACAATAATTATGATTGGTAATAAAAAAAATAGAGAGTGCGTGAGAGAGAAAAAAAATGTATATTGTTTCAATACATAGATGGTTTACATTGGGCATGACAATCAATTTCGATTCTTTTTAAGTGTGGTGCTATACTTAAACGTATTTTAAGCACCATGAATTATAATACCTAGTATATCATATTTACATAATATATATGGCGTTGAAGAGATGGTTAAACAATTTCATCATACTAATTGTCGTTTTTGACATTGAAGTGTACCTCGTGGGATGCCAGGTTTTGTTGCGCTGGTTGCAAAAGAAGTTGACAATTTCGAGTAAAAAAACTTCCAGACAGTTTAGCATACCTCGATAAATACTTTGGAAAAGGAAAATAATTTACTGGATACTTGATACTACCGATCGATTTAACGTTCTCCAGAGAACAATTGAAGGGATTGGAGAACTAGAGCTTTGTGTGTGTGTGTGTGTGTGTGTGTTTTTGTCGTTCCGTTTTACCGCGTGACCGTATTTAGCATCGTTGGTTATCGCGTGTGGCGAATAACCGTGTAATATATATATATATATATATATAAATATAGTATAACGTTTACATACAGTACAAGTCTCGCGACGATAAAAACGAACGAATAGTAGTCCGCTAAATATTGCCCAAAGAATGCAATTAGTGGGTGGTGATTTCGTGCGCGCGGCGCGTGTTCTTTATCGCCAACTAATCGCCGTCGTAATCGCCGTCCCCCGAAACCCGTACGGACCCTTTGTGACCATAAGCGCACGCAGTCTGCAAATCGAAAATTTGTCCCTTCTCCCCCCCATGGAATCCGCCGTCACTCTTTTCCGGTCAGGTTAGACAAAAAGAAAAAAAAACGAAATCTCGTCCGAATATTTGCGGGTCGAAGATGACGGTCATATCGTATTCGGAAGACACTTCACTTTTTCGCATCGTTTTTCGTTTGCGCGTCGCGTTTTTCGGCTTAGGTAACATAAGTTTTCGAGATTCGATTTCAGTAAAAAACCGCTTTTTCGAGTTACTTGTTGTACGCATTAACAGAAATATAATATGCATCGCACGTAAACGTAATTAAACAATTTGGTCGTTCGTTAATTATTAACGTGTCGTTAGCGGTTGTAGGTCGATCGATTGGACTAAAACGCATTTTTATTTATTTTGTTTTTTTTTAAGGGTCGCTACCGAATTTGGGTACACGAGTTTTCGACAAGCCTGCGTATCTCACGGTTGAGGTTTTCCGAAATAAAATCTAATAGCACATGACCACAGCGTTGCATGAACTCGTAATATTTATTTACAATCACGTATCATAATTGGCGGATAAAAAACATATGATGATTGATAGCCAATTCGAGTGAACTATTTATGTTAAAAAAACTTTGCATTGAATCGTAAACTCGAATACATTTATTTCGAATGGGTTTTTGCCAATATATTATGATTTTCGAGGATCTAAAGCTACAACGATTTTCAAAACGATTAAGAGCGGCAATTATTTTACAATTACGTGTATTTTTTGTTGCTTTCGGGTACTTGATTTTTTTAGGGTGAATTGGCTCCGTTTAGATTGTACACGCGTTATTCTCCCGGTTAGCAAACCAAAAAAAAAACTGGGAAGTAAATTCATACAACGGAGTACTCTTTTATATTCGTCGAAAGCAAGAAAATGTAATACCCTAGCTCGTAATCGTTTTTCGGAATACATCGGATTTAAATAACAATAAAAACACTTTCGAAAACCTACGTCAAGAACATTTCATTATGGTCCACCATCCCATAGCATCCCACAGATCTCTGAACTTGTGGGGGGGGGGGGGGGGGGGGGGGGGGGAATTTTCCCAAAATAATTTCGGACACGCCTCTTCGAGAACGTGCAAAATGTAATAACTAAATAATTAACGAATTACTATGGTAACCGTTCGATCGACGAAATAGATTAAAAGTCAATCGTCCCGTAACCATCGGTTGGATATTTTCTATTTGGAAAACTCCCGTAACATTCCGTTGAACGCGTATTATATAATTATAATAAAATAATAATAATAATAGTATTAATAATAATAATACTACATAATAAAATAACATTAATAATTATGTACTTCGTAATATGAATCATAACACAAAAACTGCTTTTACCGAATTCAAAATGACGGTAACGCGTATGTACGTAACATAACAATCATTGTTGGCAAAACCATTCGGTTTGTCCGATTGTTCGCAGCTATACTCACAGAAGGTTTGTATCATCACGGTTGCTTTATGATGACGGTATCACGGAACTGAGCTCGCTAAAGTGATCGAATTATATTAATATTGAATCGATTTAATTAATAAATTATAATTATATATAATAAATAATTAATTAACTAAATTGATCGATCTCTTCGACGTGTATCGAGCTGTAAAAACGAATGAAGTTCTGTGCGACACGCCGATGCTTGCAACACAACAACAAAAAATATCGTCGTTTTGGTCGTCGTTTTAAAAACATACCGTTTGTCCGACGTGGTAACCAGTGGTTTTTAAAATAACCCGAACTAGTTCTTCATGTGTTGACGTCACGCCAAATAGGAGAGGATCGAACTTTAATGAAAAACGCAATTTCATTCGACACGGCCATCGCCGGAGTTCTTTGTTTCGGGTTCTATTTCGCGTGTAGAAAATCGCGGTTCAACGTGCACGATTTCCAAACCTGTTTGAATTATGTTTTCGGACGACGACTTTTCGTCGTGACTTTAGATTAGGATTATTACTTAGGAAATGCGTTCGTTCGTTATTAATATTTAAAAAAAAAGTTGTATTTTTCGTTTAATATCAAAGGGTCTCACGGCACGATGGATACGCGGAAGTTTCCCTAGGGTTCATCGCGAGAAAACGTCGTCGGAAAACTTACCGGAGTACGTTCGTGCGAACGTTACGAGATTAATTTTCCAGGAACGGCGTCCGACGTGTACGGATTACAACGTTGTAGTTTTCACGATGCGATTTTTCTACGGGACGTGCGTTTGTATACAACGGGGGACAACCGAACGCCGTCAAATCAATAATACGAATTTTAAATGTCTAGTATTACGGCAGTGCGGCGCGTGGTCATCACGAGACGTGCACGCGATTCACGAGATGTCGTGTGCACGCGTTGGGGAAGTCTTCTGCGACGGCAGCCGAACTTCGAACTTTACCGATAAAACCGATCGGTGTAAATTTGATCCGACCGTGCACGCGTATCGGCCAAACGTAAACCGTGGATGGCAGTTTCCTGTTTCGTGGTCGAGAAAATCGTATACGTTTTGTTGACACGTCTTCATAAAAATTGTCGATAATAGTTTAGTTGTAAAGCATCATTGGGCAATGTACGCGGCAATAGCGTAAGTTGTGCAAATACCATAAGGTTGCAAAAATTAATTTAAAAAACTAATGCTTGCATACGAGTCTGCTACACATTGGGACATTTTATGTCTTTACTTCCCACCACCACAACCCCCCCCACCATTTAATACTCTTTCTCCTAGCCACCCCTTTCCTTCTTCTGTACTCCCCACTATTTTCGAATTACAATTGATACAGGGTGATATATTTATTTATTGTGGAAATGCGATTTAATTAATGATTTAATTTATTTATTGTTAAAATGCCATGAAACATAAAATGTCAATTACTCAGACTGTCAATTATTTTTTGCTAGCCGTAGTAATGCTGAGCAGAGGTCGATGGTGTGTGAAGTAAGACACATACTTTGTGTAACGGCAGTTTATACGCGGCGGCGGTTATATTTTCCTCCTTCTTATTTTTCTGTCACACCGCCCCATCCCCTTCCACTTCTTTTCATGTTTTCTTCCTGAAGTCTTCAACAATTAGATAAATTGTATGCTTGCGTTTCGGCCATATCCCCCGGAGTCGCCTTATGGGAGAAAACTTACACACACACGTGCACGACGACGTTCCCGGTCTATCATCGTACGCAGTGGTGGCGGCATGAACGCGGGGGAATGAACGCGCGCGGCAAAAGCTCATTAAAGACCGAGTCGTTTATCCGGCCGGCGCTCGGATTTAACCACCGTCGCCTCTTTCTGCAAATGGTTTAATTGACCGCCAATTGTTTTTGCCCGGACGCCCACAGAAATTATGGCTGAGCATGATTTGATGTGAGCAATTTCGAGTCCCGTTTACCTTTGTTCACGAATCAGGTATGTGGTTTTCTTTACGGTCTGTGTTGTATTACTTCACTCGGTATTTTAGTAACGGCCCGACGACGCGTCTAAGAGCGTGATCGCCTTGTCCTACACACGTTGACGGTTACTCGTGGATCGTTGGAACTTTAAAGGAAGACTGAATAAAGCCAATCGAGCCAATTATGTATATTTGTGTGTGTGTTTGTTTAGGTGGGTTTGTGTGTGTGCATGTATGTTATGATAACATTTTATTGATTTAAAATTTATTCTCCCCTTTTCAATATCCTGGATACGCCATTGTGACATTTATTTAGCGCGGCAAAAAAAATTTGCGCGCGGCGAACACAAGTAGAGGACAAGCGCCAATTTTTATTCATTTAAGTGCGTTAAGATATCGCTTTTCAACGATTCTTCTCGCGTCCACCACCGCAAACTGTACAACGATACGGTGGTGGTGGGACAAATTTGAATCGAGAATTCCGCCGAAACACAAGTAATCGTTAGGTGTGTTTGTGTGTGTTTGTGTGTGTGTGTGTTTGTTCATGTATGTTATGGTAACATTTTATTGATTTTAAATTTATTCTCCCCCTTTAAATATCCTGGATACGCCATTGCGACATTTATTTAGCGCGGCAAAAAAAACAACGACACGGTGGTGGTAGGACAAATTTGAATCGAGAATTCCGCCGAAACACAAGTAATCGTTAGGTGTGTTTGTGTGTGTGTTCATGTATGTTATGGTAACATTTTATTGATTTTAAATTTATTCTCCTCCTTTAAATATCCTGGATACACCATTGTGACATTTATTTAGCGCGGCAAAAAAAACAACGACACGGTGGTGGTAGGACAAATTTGAATCGAGAATTCCGCCGAAACACAAATAATCGTTGACGATATTGAAAAATGCTTAATTAAAGACAATCAAATTACATAGATGCTTGTCAGATATAGGACAATACCATCTGTATCCCACGGATCATACAATTATTTTTAAAATATATGAAAATATCATATGCCCCTACGATTACATAAATACAATAATTTCATATGACAAAGATAAAAATAAAAAAATACAATATTTTGAAGCTTGACATAATGTAAAAATGCGCGTCGATATCGTCTTCAAACCAAATTTTGCAGCGAACACCACGGCGAACTGTACAGCATACCGGATATTGTGCGACAACTCTGCTTCACGAATTCCGACGAAACTAGAATGACTGACGACGTGTTCAGAGAATATTAAAATTATCGGTACATATTATAAAATACAAAGTCAATGTAAGTGTTCACAAACTACTATATAAAATATAACAAAATTACATCGATCTTGGGACGGTACAAATGGTAAACCGAACTCGCTCTTAGACGCGTTGTCAGGCAAAAACCTTAAAATCAAATTTAGTAAATTAACACCGAATGTAAAAAGAAACTAAATAATACCTGACTCGTGAACAATCGTAAAGAAACGAAACTGCTCACATCCTATCGTATTCTTTTTGACGAAAACTATTGCGCGTAGAACCCATATGTTTTGTAGATCTTCTTCACGAGGAACATCGTTGAGAAGTTCTTAGCAAAGTTACTCATTGAAACATGCCGATGCTTTCAATTGATTTTACTCGAAACAATAAAATCACATACATGCTTGTCAAACATATCAATTTACATAATACTCAATATTTAACACAATGTTAAAAAAAACCTATATATTGTTTCTCGTCATTATATATGTAGTAATAATTAAAAAATATAAAAAAGACATTAAAAGATTAAATGGTGAATGGAAAAATAATGGGGAGTATGAAATGATTTTAACTAACACGAGTCAAGAGGTGTGAATTCGAGAACCGTCTTGCCTGTACAATAAGAAATAATAACAATAATATCATGGAAGTATAAAATAAGTTTATTACCTTTTTTGTCGTCTCGAAGATTTACCTGTTACGGATTTCAACTCTTGCGGACAATTTTTTTATTAATTAAGAAAATAACTTGTAAATCAAACAGAATATGAAAATGAAAGGTTGGGACGCCGTATTTGACTTGATGCAAAGTCAGCGCTAAGAAATAAAGAACAACTAAAAAGGTGATTTCCACGTTGAAAGAAATTAGAGTCACCTAATTTCGGAAAACCGATCTGTTGAGTCGTTCTTGATATGTATGCGTATACTCTCAGGTAGACAGAGACGGTCTGTCTGTCAGGTGGACAGAGACGATCTGAGTGCCCTCTGAAAGCTGGAGGGTGTATTCATCAATATTATTTGAAGGGCATATACTAAGATTTCGGTCCCACAAGGTTATCGCTTATTTATTTTTCTATTTTCTGCGAATTTTGCGCAGTCTAAAATTTATTCGTAGTGTCACAAATCTGCGACCTTTGTGTTCACCTGATTAAATATGTGTGATTCATTCCGTTCTTTCTTCTTTTCTCTTCTTCTTTTTTTTATTTAAATTTACTATTTCTGTTATCGAGTATAATATTCTTTTGTTTCTTAAATTAATTGTTTTATATTAAAAATCATATTGAAGTATGATAGCGAATTCTTCTTATGGGACTGAAATGTTTTATGTGTATTATACAAATATGTAAAATACGCATTAAATTATATGTGTTTATAAAATTACTATTATTGTTATTCCTATAGGGGATTTATGATCGGCGTTCCGAGCAAATTGAGCTCTAATATATTTATTAAAATATAAACTAAACTAAGTGTTCATAATAAAAACTAATACGGAAGTAGTTGTTAAATATTACAAATTCATTTCCAAATAATTTTTGTTATGATATGAACGTATATTACATGCATTTGTTAAAGTGTAATCTATAAAAGTTTATTTTCTTTTACATGGTCTCAGTTATGATATGAGTGCATATCATTACATATATAAGAGCACATAAATAACGCATTTCAATATATTTGGACTTATCAACATCCACGGGCTGTAAAACAACCAGGCAGGTATGCGACAATGCCGATTCGCCATTTCTGGCGAAACACTAGTACCCGTCGACGTGTAGTAAAGACAGTCAAGTCCGATTCGAACGATCGTTAATTTTTATTAAAAACTAACAAACGCAAGAAAACACACGTCGACGGCAAGATACCATATTTTTTTTTGCATGCTACGATATCGTTATTCGGCAAATTTGCACGCGTCCAACGCCTCAGGCTTTATAACAACCAGGCAAGGATGCGACAATGCCAATTCGCCATTTCTGTTGAAGTACTAGTACCCGTCGACGTGTTGAAAACACAGTCAAGTCCGATTCGTACGATCGTTAATTTTTATTAAAAACTAACAAACGCAAGAAAACACACGTCGACGGCAAGACACCATATTTTTTTTTTGCATGCTACGATATCGTTATTCGGCAAATTTGCAAGCGTCCACCGTTTTGGGCTGTGCAACAACCAAGCAGAGATGCGACAATGCCGATTCGCCATTTTTGGCGAAACACTAGTACCCGTCGACGTGTAGTAAAGACAGTCAAAGCCGATTCGTACGATCGTTAATTTTTATTAATAACTTACAAACGCAAGAAAACACACGTCGACGACAAGACACCATATTTTTTTTTTTGCATGCTACGATATCGTTATTCGGCAAATTTGCACGCGTCTAGTCTTGTAAATTATAATGATATGCACTCATATCATAACTGAAACCATGTAATAAAAAATAAACTTTAATAGATTATACTTTAACAAATACATGTAATAACATACGCTCATATCATAACAAAAATTATTTGGAAATGAATTTTTAATATTTAACAACTATTTCTGTATTGGTTTTTAGTATGACCACTTTTTTTAGTTTAAATTTTAATAAATATATTAGAGCTCAATTTTCTCGGAACACCGATCATAAATCTCCTATAGGAATAACAATAATAGTAATTTTATAATCACATATAATTTAACGCGTATTTTATATATTAGTATAATACACATAAAACATTTCAGTCCCATAAGAAGAATTCACTATCAGACTTCAATATGATTTTTGATATAATATAATTAAATTAACAAACAAAAGAATATAATACTCGATAACAGAAATAGTAAATATATAAAAAAAAAGAAGAAGAGAAAAGAAGAACGAACGAAACGAATCACACATATTTAATCAGGTGAACACAAAGGTCGCAGATTTGTAAAACTACGAACAAATTTTAGACTGCGCAAAATTCGCAGAAAATGGAAAAATAAATAAGCAATAACCTTGTGGGACCGAAATCTTAGTATATGTCATTCAAAAAATATCGATAAATACACCCTCCAGCTTTCAGAGGGCACTCAGATCGTCACAGTCCACCTGACAGACAGACCGTCTCTGTCTACCTAAGAGTATACGCATACATATCAAGAACCACTCAACAGATCGGTTTTCCGAAATTAGGTGACTCTAATTTCTTACAACGTGGAAATCACATTTTGAGTAGTTCTTTATTTCTTGGCGGTGTCTTTGCATCAAGTCAAAGGCGGCGTCCCTACCTTTAATTTCTTATTCTGTTTGAATTACAAAGGTATTACCTTAATCAATAAAAATAAATAAATTGTCCGCAAGAGTTGAAATCCGTGACAGGCAAATCTTCGAGACGACAAAAAAGGTAATAATCTTATTTTATACTTGCATGATATTATTGTTATTATTTCTTATTGTATTGGCAAGGCGGTTCTCGAATTCACACTCACATTATTTTTCCTTTCACTATTTAATCTTTTAATCCCCTTTTTATATTTTTTTTGTTTTACTACAAAATGATCTTGGAACGTAAAGGAAACCACGTACCTGACTGGTGAATTAACGAAAATGGGTCGCCAAACTGCTCATATCCGATCGCTGTCAGTCTCATGAAATTCATTGAGTGTAGAAACGATTCCATTAGTACATTTACTACAAAAGACACTATGTTTAGAAAAATGTAATAAATTTATCGATGCAAAATACTGATATTGTTAAATGTTTCATCTTGTAACATTCTACATAGATGCACGTAAGACATATGACAATAATTTTTGTATCCCACAGATCATAGTATTATTATATAATATCCCACAGATCATAGAATTATTATAAAAAAATCATATGCAATTTCGTGTACGTATATACAACAATTATAATCGCGATTAAAAAAAAAAAAACATATGTTATTGATTGACATTAAATATAAGTACGCTAAAATTTTGTATTTCGACATATTTCCATGGGTTCATCGCCGCCAGCTGTACAACTACCAGGCGGGGATTCAAATACGCTGAATCGCAAACTCCGTCGAAACACTGGTAGACGTCGACGTGCATTAACGACAAAAAGTCCGATTCAAACAGTCGTCAGTTTTCATAAGAGTACATGTTAGCAGCAAGAACACGTCGACGACAATCGACAAGATTTTTATTTTAACGCCTAAAATTTTCTACTTCGACAAATTTTCTCGCGTCCACCGCCGCCAGGTGTACAACAACCCAACGGTGGTATGACAACGCAGAATCGCCAAATTCCCCGAAACACGAGTAACTGTCGACGTCCACAGGAAATACTAGAATTATTAGTTTAGAATTCTGTATGCATAACATGTACATAAAATTTGGGACGGTACGATGGGAAAACTGAATACGCTCGTAGACTCGTCGTCGGACAATTACTAAAATACCGAGTTCAGTAAATTAATAAGGACCGTAAAAAATCTACATACCTGACTTGTTAACAAACGTAAACGGAGCTGCTACGTAAACTGTTCACATCCGATCGTATTCTACCCGGCGAAATCCATCGTGCGTGGAAACGATAATTTTAATAGATCTACTACAAGAAGTACAATTTTGTGAATTTTTAACGAATTTACCGATGCGAAATGCTGATATTGCCAACTGTTTCATTTCTAGAAAATCTACAGATTCTTGTCAGACATATGACAATACTTATTGCATCCCACAGATCATACAATTATTACATAAATATATAAGAATAACATATGCACTTTCGTCGGTTTTTCGGAACGAATGCAGTTTAGACCGTATTTTTGAACACACTGAACTTTATTAACGTTTTCGGAATTGGACGCTCACACAATGGAATTTTTGAGTTCAAACCATTCGAAAACGTGATTTGTCCCGGTTTATGTGTTAGTTCTACAAATTTACCGGTAGAACGCGCTGCACTTTTGTGGCTTTATTTTATACATATTTATAATGTAGGATATATAGTTTTCTATCATTCTTTCATTAAATAATTTTAAATTTTTATTAAAAAAGATAATAACGTAACTTAACATAAACCAAATAGTAAATATATCACATTGTGTATTAACACAAATTATAATAAACTAATTTTAAATTAATAAATAATAAAAATAAAATACCTTATAATTTATGTCATACATAGCTTAGATTCTTTTTTTTGTTTCTTAACCTTTGTCCGACTGCATAATTTTACAACTTTAACAGGCGGGATAGGTACAATTGTACCTTTATATATCTACCCATTAATATTATAGGTATATCCATACAAATTTGTAACTTTATTTATTTATAAATTTATTGATATGAGTTTTTATTGCCATTTTGATTATGATATAGCGATTCTGTTGAATTAGTAAAAATATGTTATTTATTATAAAAGCACATTGATTTATTTTTTTTGACTTCTTGAGTTATTTCGCTGTAAATACTAAATATTCTGAATTATTAAAGTTCATTTTTCATTTAAAAACTTACATTATGAATGATAGTGAAGTCGAATCTAATATTCTCTATAATCCAAGGATACGACAAATGAAGTTTGTATATATTATAATATGTATGATTTTATAATAATATAAAATAATATTATATTGTATTACGTTTTATATATTACAGTTTTTTTTATAATATTTTGTTATTATTATTATTATTATTAGTAGTAGTAGTAGTATTAGTATTACTATATTGGCAAGCATTATTATTTTATAATGAAGGATGACTCATTTATTTTATTGTTCTATTTATTTACAGATATACTTCTAAAGAAATAAGACGATTGGTTGAAGAATCTGATTCTGAATATGAGGAAGATCCATATGTCGAATCTGATGAAGAACACTATGTACCAAAAGTGGATGTTTCTACTGCAGAAGAATCAGACATTGAACAATATTTAATTATAGAGCATGCAGATGAATATGACTCGGAAGAAAGTATTGGAGATGAACTCGTGTCTCAAAGTTTTGATAACATTTGTGTGGCCAAGGATAGAACTGAATGGCGTAGTGATCCATTGCCAAGTTCACAAGTAAAATCTCGTAATATTCTTCGACAAAAGAGTGAGCTTATAGCAATTAGCAATTCATTTACACCAAAAGAACTGTTCAAGTCAATCATAAGTCCAGAAATGTGCGATATCATATTACGAGAAAACTAGAAAAAGCTGTGTGAGTTGTATAAAACCTGTTTGTGACGAACATTCAGTATCACAAACAACATGTTTTACCTGTGAAAATTAATAAATTAATATTAAAATATATTATAATACCCTTTTTTAATTAAATAAAATATCAATCAAGACAAGAATTAAGTTATTTTTTATTCATTTCCATGCAAAATATATGTAGGTACAATTGTGTCTATGCCGCCTTTTATGGTTGTAAAAAAAAATTGAACTATTATCTCTAGAACATGAAAAGATTTTTATTTTAAATTTAGCCTACGTAATGTAGTCATAAAACATAGAGATGTCACGAAATTTCAGATCCATGACACTTCTTAAAACAAAATTCTAGCAATTAAAACATGTAAAAGTTACAATTGTACCTATGCCGTCGGACGAGGGTTAATTTTTTTTTTTTAATGATCTATTTTGCTCCCTTTCATATTGCCTATCCTCATGCGAATGTAATAATGTAAACAACTTCCTATAACATTAGTTTTGGTGTTTTGACATGGAAATTTCAGATGTACATTAACAATTATATCTGTTAGTGTTTTTTCATAACAGTCCGAAAACATAACATTTTTTATAAAAAAATTCTCTGCATTTAAAAATAAATTATACAAATAAAGATTACAATTTAATAAATTTCCTTTGGTTTTCATATTTACAAGGTCTGCTACTGCTAAATCAGATGTCTGTAAGTTAGTTAAAAATGAGTTACGACAAGTTTCACATTTTGTAGATTTAAGTAAACAACGGCACAAATAACCAGATACATAATAAATAACAATTTCTACAAGTTCTGGTGATTTATAGTTATCGGCTATTAAATCCTCTCCATCCCAGTGATCTTGTTCTACAATTAAATCTAAACGATTTTTCAGTTTTTGAAGGGCACTAATATCTCCTTTGAAAAGGTTTTTATAGTCTTCTAAATTTATAGCACTTATCATTGGTTCAGCTTCGTTGATAGAGCAATTACCAAATTTTGGAGGTCTTAATAACTTATAAGTTGATAAATGGCGATATAGTTGTTGGATCGTAGGCATCGCAGGATGATCGTTTTGACAACCAGCTTGACGTATCGTTCCAAAAAATTGCTAAAATATTATAAAATAGGTTAAAAAAATATTACTATTTAATATTATATATTTCTTTTCTTTTACCTTCTCTTTCAACTATTTAGGATTAGCCACAATAGTTCTCAACTTCCACTTTATAAAACATATTATATTTAAATAACTATAAATATAATTTACTTCAATTTTATCTTGATTAGCTTTTAAAGTTAAAACATAGTCAAATCCAACACTTAGAAGATATTTAATTAAATTGACAGTTGAATGTAAAGTAACTCTTAGTCCTTCAGCCGTTTCTTTAGTTAAAAACTTGTCAGGTGAAATAATTTTATTTGAAACCTCCGATTCCCAAGAGTCAAACCAAGTTATAGCTTCTTTTATAGTCTAAAATAAAATATATCTACCCATGTATTTAATTATAATTAAGTTATTAGTATAGCATTTAAGTCATGTGTTACAAATACATTATTATATTATTTAATTTTGTTCTTAACTTCTAAAATATTATTTCTATATAAAACAATATGGTTAACTTACATCAATATCAGAACTATTATGTTTAATTCCTTCTCCTGGATAACATCTATTGAGGCAATTTTTTTTCAATTTTATTCAATTATTTAAATACAATGGGAATTTAGCAGTTGGTTCACTATCTTCTAGTTCTTCGGTAAGACGTTGTTTGTACATGGTAAGTCCAACATAAACTGATTTACTAAATATCTAAAATAATATATTTTTTAATTCAATTATTTGTAAACTAAAACAGTAAGTAAATTATAATAAAATAACCTGTGTCATTAATGAAACTCTCATTTTAACAAAAGTGCATAGATTTACATGTGATTCGGTTAATTTTGGACATACTCTTGTATTACCGGGAAGATTTTTTTCTTCTTCATAAAGAACTTTGTAATGTCTCCACCGAACTAATCCAAAACTAGTCTAAAAAAAGGATTACACAGTTTTACAATGTACTCGTATAAAAAAATATTTAATATGTTAAAAAATACCATAAGCTCTTTTGTTAAAAGGCGATTGCGAATACACTTAAATAAGTGAGGTGTATCTGAAAGAACAAATATTTTTCTGCTAATATTATAAGGATTTAGGAAAAAATGTTTCATTGCACCAAGTTCTCCATTTATTCCAAATTCTTTCCACATACGTCTATTTGGTTTAGCTCAATCACATATAATCGCTGTAACTTTAGCACCAGCATGTTCAAGCAGTAGAATTGCTTGGACTATTAATTTTGCTAATGTCACGCCATTAGTAGCACCTTTAGCAGCAAAGCATCCAATTGGCTGAAAGTAACTTTCACAAAGAGAAGAAAAATCAAAAACCAATGCATGATCAGCCAAAGCTTCATTATTTGTACTACTAATATCTTCACCAAAATCTACAACCCCTTGGTATCTAAGAGTTTTTGGGTCAGTCTTTAATGATTTTCGAACACTCATTTCATCAAAAACAAGTACACCATACTTCTGTTGATCTGTTTTTGAATTCATTTTTTTCTTGAAAATTTCAAAAAATGATGGATCAAACCCAAAATCTAATTTTACTGAAGTGAGATGTTTTTTAATTGTTTGTACACATGGAAGTGGCAAAATTTCATTTTTAAGCATAAATTTATACATTGCAGGACTACGAATATGCATTAGCAAGCATGTAAGCAACCAATCATTTGAGTATCTTCTACATGTTTTGAAATTAAATTTACCGATTCTTAAACATTCATTAATTACCATCTCTTGAGCAGAAGTCAGGTTCAGACGTTGAATATGATGCTGAATAGTTTCTTCTGACAGATTATCAATTTTATGTTTGTAAGACTTAACCATTTCTTGAAGTTGTTTGTTTTTATGCAAAAATCAAATTCTAGATTTTCTAATAGATTGTTTTGAAAAGATTAAGGATTTTCTTTTTCCTGAACTTAATAATTTATGCTGTGATTTTTTTTTACTAACTTTCTCAGACCTATAAAATTGTATATAAAATATATTAAAAATATCAAAAATGTCTAGTTCATTTTTAAAATTATGTGTATTATATAGGTAAGTACCTACCTTGAAATTTTAGAATTTAGTGCTCTACTTAATAAAAGACATTTTGAGCACATACTTGTATTGGATTCTTCAATTTTAAGTTCGCAATCTACACTTTGCCACCGGTTTTAATTATATTTATGTATCCTTTTTTCATAAAATAAATAGCATTATAGGACATTATAGGTAGTACACCATGACAAATATTAATAGAGTGAAATTGATAAATTATAGTAGTGAGCTGAAGGACAGAAAATATTTTTTGGGGGTTTTCAAATCGTTTTCCCAATATTAAAGTTTCAATTTCATTGTGGGTTTTTGTTACTCGAATTTCTTTAATAACCATAGGCCTTGGGTCTAAATGGCTTGAAAGTTCCATTTGGGCAAATATTTTCATCTCATTTAAATAAAATGAAACCCAAGACGAATCTGGTAAATCAATTGTCAACAAAGTTTCCCAAACATTGGACATTGTTTCACTGTTTGATAAAACATGTGTAATGTTTAGTTCTATAAATAAAATATAGAATACACTGAATAAATCTACTCACATAATGTATATAAATAAGTTATTTAATTATTAATTTAACTACGTATGTAGTTGACTTGTATTAACTAGTTTTAATGTCTATTATCATCAACATATTTTTTTTTTTAGAATATTAAAAGATTTTAAGAAATTAATATTTACCTGGTTCACATTCAGATATTTCAAAATTAGTCAATGTTGAAACACACCTATTAGTACTAATTTCAATATCTCGTTTTTTAGGACTTTTCTTTTTTTTTTATTATTTTGGTACACAAGATAAAGGGCATCCTGGAAATATGGATGGAATTGCTCCTTTCATTAATTTGGGTCTTTTTAATGGAATCTATAACACAAATAAATTGTTTGAAAAAATTAAAACTTACTTACCTATTTTTTTTAAATATTTTGCTGATAATTTGATCCAATATAATTTTTTTAATTGTACAAATTATTGTATAAAAGTAAAAATATCTAAGCGCATGAAAATTCTTATGATCTTTCTTTAAATATTTTTGACTATATTTAAAATAAATGCATATTATACATTAATTTGGTTCTAATAATGTTAATAAAATTATGAATATGTTATATTATGTAAATTTGTATAACAAATTTTGATTAATTTTTCTATGGCTTACTATAATATATTTTATTAATAAATAAAGTTTTTTTGATATATGATAATTGATAACCTAAGAACTGATTTCTACTATATGTAATATGTACATTAATAAAAGTATAAGAAAACATACAGATATTTGTGATTCTCCTGTTCCAGATGTCCAAAACCATAATATTTCATCACTTTTAAAATGTTTTGAACAAATATACGAGTTGGGTCCAAGTTTGATATCCTTTTTAGGAATAGCTCTTCTCCAATTATCAAGTAAGTCCTTGGGGACTTTGAACATTGATACCTAATACAAAAATAAATTTGAAGTACTTTATAACAATAATTTCCATAAATTAAAAATAGGTATATAATATATTAATATCTTACCTTCTCTTTGCAAGAATCATATCCAGATTTACAACAAACTACAAAACACTTCACCATATTATAAAATATAGTTTAATAATAAAAAAATCAAAATTAAGTTTTAACATGAAAATATAGTGTTGATATTTCATGACACACTTCAAATTTTTCATAGAAATCAACATGGTAATTATAGTCTACCATGGATATGAATGTAATCTAACAGTTCACATAGAGCCACTAAACTGCAGCGCATTCTACCGGCAAACACTATTAACTAACACGTTTGTCCAGACTATATTTTTATAGTCGTGCGTATACCTATATAATCTACCGTAGTTACAACGAAATACGATTTCGTACACCACGATGTTGCACGATCGAACGTCCGTATTTCTACGTCTATATTCTGTTAGTATAACGGTCAAGACGACAAAATAAACTCATATTCAAAAACCGACTACGATCTACTGAATTTCCGTCAACGATCGAAATCGAAAGCAATCGGTCGAAAAACAGAAAACCTCGTGGGAACCATGGAACCGAACCGTTTTAGTCGCGCCGAAAGTATTCCGATCGGTTTTTCAGTATTTTAAAATAAGTATAATTCGAATGATTGAGTGATTTCCTACGATTGTCTTTAATTTTAAACGGTTTATTTGATTTTATCGTGCAATAAATTTAACAGTTTGCAGGTTTTCAAACGAAAAATAAATACACATATCAATGGCGTGTCCATGGAGACATGACTCCCTCCACATTGTTCATATAAACGTAATAATATAGTATATTTTATTCAATTGAAAAATATGCTACGGATTAATGCTTTTAATTCTTATCGATTTGGTTGATAGCAATTTGTCAAAACGAATGTTTTCAAATTTAAATATTTAATTCTAAATATAAAAAAAAAAATATATATAAGTGTAAATTGTTGTTCATCTTTTGACATTTTATGTCTTTACTTTGGCACATTAAAATAAAAAACCGTCACGAAAAAATGTCCACCAAAAGTGTTCACGAAAAGCGTTACCTAAATTAGGATACCCACTGGCGACTCTCACGAAAAAGCGTTAAAGAAAAAAAACCTAAATCCACAAAAAGAATACTAAACCAAAAAAATACAATACCACCAATTAGATATCCTGATAGAACTTTCGCCGTAACAAACTCAGAAAAATCAAACCTTTTTGCCATTCAACTTGAAAACAACTTCACTCCTCATCCCGACATAAACAACATCGATCACACATCATATATCAAACAAGCTGTAACAAATTGTCTTCCCATGTCCTTACCTACAAAACCTACCTCACCAAGTGAAATTCAGTTCATCATCAAAAAATTATCAAATAAGAAATCACCGGGTCACGACCTCATAACAAATCGAATAATAAAACACTTGCCCAAAAAAGCCATTCTCCTCCTAGCTTGCATTTTTAACTCTATTCTTCTCTCTCACATTCCCCAAGTTTGGAAAACTCCATAATAATTCCAATTCCAAAACCAGACAAACCCCCTGACCAACCCTCCTCTTATCGACCTATCAGTCTCTTACCTTCTCTCTCAAAAATTCTTGAAAAAATAATACTAAAGCGAATCAATCCTATATTAAATAATCAAAACATAATCCCCAACACCCAATTCGGATTCAAAAATAAACACTCATCTCTACATCAGGTCCATAGAATAATCGACATTATATCACAATCATTTGAAAATAAACAATATACCACAGGTGTTTTCCTTGACATAGCCCAGGCGTTTGACCGTGTCTGGCACGATGGCCTCCTTTATAAAATTCGTTTTCTACCAGCCCCCCTATTTTTAATAATAAAATCATTCCTATCTAACCGTTCCTTTGTAGTGCGTTGCGAGAATGACCTCTCACAAATCCACTACGTAAAAGCTGGGGTCCCTCAGGGAAGTATACTAGCTCCCACTCTCTACAACATATTTACATCCGATATTCCACACTCCAACAACACTACCCTTGCTACCTTCGCTGATGACACAGGCATATTTTCAACAAATGACGACTTAACCATAGCCTCTTCTTCACTACAAACTCACCTAACAAAACTTCAAAACTGGTTTAACCTGTGGAGAATTAAAATAAATCCCATCAAATCTGCGCACATAACTTTTTCCCTTCGTCCAGGTCTTAGCCCCCCCATGATTCTAAACAACGACATGATTCCCCAAACTAAAGTCACCCGTTACCTCGGAGTCCATCTTGACAACAAACTCACATGGGCCAATCATATAAAAACAAAAAGAAAATCCCTTAACATAAAACTACACAAAATTAGATATCTTCTCAAATCAAATCCCCACTCAACACTAAACTATTAATTTACAAACAAATCATCCGCTCTTCCATGACATACGGGATACAGCTATGGGGATCATCACCAAAAAATCCAACATTCAAATATTTCAATCCTTTCAAGCAATTTGCCTTCGTCTCATCACCAATGCTCCCTGGTACGTCAGCAATCTCACCCTTCACTCAGACCTCAAAATCCCCAACATTCATTCCCTAGCCTCTCACTACTATAAATCATTCCATAAAAACACTTTCAACCATTCAAATCCACTCATATCAAATCTTTCTTCTCTCACGCTTCCCAACAACCCACCACGCCGTCTTAAGCGGAACTGGCCTAGAGACCTCTTAATTCAAAATTAAAAAAACAATAAAAAAAAAAAAAAAAAAAAAAAATTAATTAAATCATCAAATATGTAATCTAGAATTGTGAAGTAGTGTCGTTGGACACCCCCTTCAATCAAGTCGTCCAGCCCTGTAATCGTCATGTTAACCTTATTACCTATTGTATTAATTATTACAGATTGTAATATTCTTTTGTTAAAATAAAAAAAAAAAAAAAAAAAAAAGTCGCGCCGAAAGTATTCCGATCGGTTTTTCAGTATTTTAAAATAAGTATAATTCGAATGATTGAGTGATTTCCTACGATTGTCTTTAATTTTAAACGGTTTATTTGATTTTATCGTGCAATAAATTTAACAGTTTGCAGGTTTTCAAACGAAAAATAAATACACATATCAATGGCGTGTCCATGGAGACATGACTCCCTCCACATTGTTCATATAAACGTAATAATATAGTATATTTTATTCAATTGAAAAATATGCTACGGATTAATGCTTTTAATTCTTATCGATTTGGTTGATAGCAATTTGTCAAAACGAATGTTTTCAAATTTAAATATTTAATTCTAAATAAAAAAAAAAATATATTAAGTGTAAATTGTTGTTCATCTTTTGACATTTTATGTCTTTACTTTGGCACATTAAAATAAAAAACCGTCACGAAAAAATGTCCACCAAAAGTGTTCACGAAAAGCGTTACCTAAATTAGGATACCCACTGGCGACTCTCACGAAAAAGCGTTAAAGAAAAAAAACCTAAATCTCCCTTATGGTTTCTTTCCTTAGCAACCATTGTTTAGGTTTTGAAAAAATTTAAATTTGTGATTTGAAAAAAAAAAATGTTCACACATTAGACATAAAATATGTCACTTAACGCGGACTCGTATTCGTCAATCATTTTTCTTAATAGGCTTATAAAGAATGTGTGTGTGTATGTGTGTGTAGGTGTATGTATGTTATGACAACATTTTATTGATTTTAAATTTATTCTCCCCCTTTAAATATCCTGGATACGCCATTGTGACATTTATTTAGCGCGGCAAAACAAATTTGCGAGCAGCAAACTCACGTAGAGGACAAGCGCCAATATTTATTCATATAAGTGCGTTATGATATCGTTTTTCAACGATTCTTCTCGCGTCCACCACCGCAAACTGTACAACGACACGGTGGTGGTAGGACAAATTTGAATCGAGAATTCCGCCGAAACACAAGTAATCGTTAGGTGTGTTTGTGTGTGTGTGTGTTCATGTATGTTATGGTAACATTTTATTGATTTTAAATTTATTCTCCCCCTTTAAATATCCTGGATACACCATTGTGACATTTATTTAGCGCGGCAAAAAAAACAACGACACGGTGATGGTAGGACAAATTTGAATCGAGAATTCCGCCGAAACACAAGTAATCGTTAGGTGTGTTTGTGTGGTGTGTTCTATGTATGTTATGGTAACATTTTATTGATTTTATATTTATTCTCCCCATTTAAATATCCTGGATACGCCATTGTGACATTTATTTAGCGCGGCAAAAAAAACAACGACACGGTGGTGGTAGGACAAATTTGAATCGAGAATTCCGCCGAAACACAAGTAATCGTTAGGTGTGTTTGTGTGTGTGTGTCTATGTATGTTATGGTAACATTTTATTGATTTTAAATTTATTCTCCCCCTTTAAATATACTGGATACACCATTGTGACATTTATTTAGCGTGGCAAAAAAAACAACGACACGGTGGTGGTAGGACAAATTTGAATCGAGAATTCCGCCGAAACACAAGTAATCGTTAGGTGTGTTTGTGTGTGTGTTCATGTATGTTATGGTAACATTTTATTGATTTTAAATTTATTCTCCCCCTTTAAATATCCTGGATACGCCATTGTAGGACATTTATTTAGCGCGGCAAAAAAAACAACGACACGGTGGTGGTAGGACAAATTTGAATCGAGAATTCCGCCGAAACACAAGTAATCGTTAGGTGTGTGTGTGTGTGTGTGTTCATGTATGTTATGGTAACATTTTATTGATTTTAAATTTATTCTCCCCCTTTAAATATTCTGGATACACCATTGTGACATTTATTTAGCGCGGCAAAAAAAACAACGACACGGTGATGGTAGGACAAATTTGAATCGAGAATTCCGCCGAAACACAAGTAATCGTTAGGTGTGTTTGTGTGTGTGTTCATGTATGTTATGGTAACATTTTATTGATTTTAAATTTATTCTCCCCCTTTAAATATCCTGGATACGCCATTGTGACATTTATTTAGCGCGGCAAAAAAAACAACGACACGGTGGTGGTAGGACAAATTTGAATCGAGAATTCCGCCGAAACACAAGTAATCGTTGACGTATATAGCGAAAGGCGATCACGCTCGTAGGCACATCGCCTGATGATTACCAAGATACCGTGTGTTATAAAACAATATCAACCGTAAATTAAACCACTTATTCGACTAGTGAATAAACGTTACGTGTTGTATAATTGTTCACATCCGAGCGTAGTCTATCCGGCGAAGTCAATTGCGAGCAGAAAAGATACTTATCGTTGATCAACTAATCGAGTTACAACGTTGTGACGTTGTTAACAAATTTACCTGCGTAAAAATGCTGATAAAAATTTTTAACTCCAACAATCAAATTACATAGATGCTTGTCTGAAATAGGACAATACCATCTGTCCCCACGGATCATAAAATTATTATAAAAATATATGAAAATTTCATATGCACGTTCGATTACATAAATACAATAATTACATATGTCGAAAATAAAAAAAAATACAATATTTTGATGCTTGACTTAATATAAAAGTGCCCGTCGATATGGTCTTCCAACCAAATTTTGCAGCGAACACCACGGCGAACTGTACAGCATACCGGATATTGTTCGACAACTCTGCTTCACGAATTCCGACGAAACTAGAATGACTGACGACGTGTTCAGAGAATATTAAAATTATCGGTACATATTATAAAATACAAAGTCAATGTAAGTGTTCACAAACTACTATATAAAATATAACAAAATTACATCGATCCTGGGACGGTACAAATGGTAAACCGAACTCGCTCTTAGACGCGTTGTAAGGCAAAAACCTTAAAATCAAATTTAGTAAATAAACACCGAATGTATAAAGAAACTAAATAATACCTGACTCGTGAACAATCGTAAAGAAACGAAACTGCTCACATCCTATCGTAGTCATTTTGACGAAAACTATTTCGCCGAGAACCGATATGTTGTGTGGAGCTTCTTCATGTGGAACATCGTTGAGAAGTTGTTAGCAAATTTACCCATTGAAACATGCCGGTATTTTCAATTGTTTTAACTCGAAAAAATTAAATCACATACATGCTTGTCAAACATATCAATTTACATAATACAAAAAATTTAACACGCTGTTAAAAAAAACCTATATATTGTTTCTTGTCGTTATATTTAAGAGCACAGAAATACCGTAATTCGAAATATTTGGACTTATCCACCTCCACGAGTTGTAAAACAACCAGGCAGGGATGCGACAATGCCGAATCGCCAATTTCGACGAAACACTAGTACCCATCGACGTGTATTAAGGACAGTCAAGTCCGTTTCGTACGTTCGTTAATTTTCAATAAAAACTAACAAACGCAAGACAAACACACGTCGACGAGAAGTAACCAGATTTTTTTTTTTGCTACGATATCGTAATTCGGCAAATTTGCACGCGTCCACCGCCTCGGGCTGTACAACAACCAGGCAGGGATGCGACAAAGCCGATTCGCCAATTTCGGCGAAACACTAGTACCCATCGACGTGTATTAAGAACAGTCAAGTCCGTTTCGTACGTTCGTTAAATTTCATTGAAAACTAACAAACGCAAGACAAACACACGTCGACGAGAAGTAACCAGATTTTTTTTTTTTTGCTACGATATCGTAATTCGGCAAATTTGCACGCGTCCACCGCCTCGGGCTGTACAACAACCAGGCAGGGATGCGACAAAGCCGATTCGCCAATTTTGGCGAAACACTAGTACCCATCGACGTATATTAAGAACAGTCAAGTCCGTTTCGTACGTTCGTTAAATTTCATTGAAAACTAACAAACGCAAGACAAACACACGTCGACGAGAAGTAACCAGATTTTTTTTTTTGCTACGATATCGTAATTCGGCAAATTTGCACGCGTCCACCGCCTCGGGCTGTACAACAACCAGGCAGGGATGCGACAAAGCCGATTCGCCAATTTCGGCGAAACACTAGTACCCATCGACGTGTATTAAGAACAGTCAAGTCCGTTTCGTACGTTCGTTAAATTTCATTGAAAACTAACAAACGCAAGACAAACACACGTCGACGAGAAGTAACCAGATTTTTTTTTTTTGCTACGATATCGTAATTCGGCAAATTTGCACGCGTCCACCGCCTCGGGCTGTACAACAACCAGGCAGGGATGCGACAAAGCCGATTCGCCAATTTTGGCGAAACACTAGTACCCATCGACGTGTATTAAGAACAGTCAAGTCCGTTTCGTACGTTCGTTAAATTTCATTGAAAACTAACAAACGCAAGACAAACACACGTCGACGAGAAGTAACCAGATTTTTTTTTTTTTTGCTACGATATCGTAATTCGGCAAATTTGCACGCGTCCACCGCCTCGGGCTGTACAACAACCAGGCAGGGATGCGACAAAGCCGATTCGCCAATTTCGGCGAAACACTAGTACCCATCGACGTGTATTAAGGACAGTTAAGTCCGTTTCGTACGTTCGTTAATTTTCATTAAAAATTAACAAACGCAAGATAAACACACGTCGACGAGAAGTAACCAGATTTTTTTTTTGCATGCTACGATATCGTAATTCGGCAAATTTGCACGCGTCCACCGCCTCGGGCTGTACAACAACCAGGCAGGGATGCGACAAAGCCGATTCGCCAATTTCGGCGAAACACTAGTACCCATCGACGTGTATTAAGAACAGTCAAGTCCGTTTCGTACGTTCGTTAAATTTCATTGAAAACTAACAAACGCAAGACAAACACACGTCGACGAGAAGTAACCAGATTTTTTTTTTGCATGCTACGATATCGTAATTCGGCAAATTTGCACGCGTCCACCGCCTCGGGCTGTACAACAACCAGGCAGGGATGCGACAAAGCCGATTCGCCAATTTCGGCGAAACACTAGTACCCATCGACGTGTATTAAGAACAGTCAAGTCCGTTTCGTACGTTCGTTAAATTTCATTGAAAACTAACAAACGCAAGACAAACACACGTCGACGAGAAGTAACCAGATTTTTTTTTTTTGCTACGATATCGTAATTCGGCAAATTTGCACGCGTCCACCGCCTCGGGCTGTACAACAACCAGGCAGGGATGCGACAAAGCCGATTCGCCAATTTTGGCGAAACACTAGTACCCATCGACGTGTATTAAGAACAGTCAAGTCCGTTTCGTACGTTCGTTAAATTTCATTGAAAACTAACAAACGCAAGACAAACACACGTCGACGAGAAGTAACCAGATTTTTTTTTTTTGCTACGATATCGTAATTCGGCAAATTTGCACGCGTCCACCGCCTCGGGCTGTACAACAACCAGGCAGGGATGCGACAAAGCCGATTCGCCAATTTCGGCGAAACACTAGTACCCATCGACGTGTATTAAGGACAGTTAAGTCCGTTTCGTACGTTCGTTAAATTTCATTGAAAACTAACAAACGCAAGACAAACACACGTCGACGAGAAGTAACCAGATTTTTTTTTTGCATGCTTTGATATCGTGATTCGGCAAAGTTGCACGCGTCCACCGCCTCGAGCTTTACAACAACCAGGCAGGGATGTGACAAAACGGTCGTCAGTTTTCTTAAAAATAACATGTTCGCGACAAACATGCTCCTACGACTTTCAACAAGATATATATATAGGTATAGGTTGGGTTAGGTTAGGTATTCGTATTTCGACACATTTTCTCACGTTCGTTGATGCCTACAGCACAACCACCCAGCTTTGGTGTGACTACACAAAATCGTCAAATACGGCGAAAGACTAATAATTATGAATGTGTACATGACATATTTGGATAATTTGAATAAAATATTATACGAATAAAAAGTACATTGGAACTAGTACGTTACGAGGAGCCAACGAACGCTCATAAACGGGTCGTCAGATAATTATTAAAATATCTATTCTTGTAAATGACTGTGGAACGTAAAGGAAACCACGTACCTGACTGGTGAATTAACGAAGATGGGTCGCTAAAATGCTCATATCCGATCGCTGTCTGTCTCACGAAATCCATTGAGTGGAGAAACGATTCCATTAGTACATCTACTACAAAAGATACTAAGTTAAGAAAAATTTAATAAATTTTTCGATGCAAAATACTGATATTGCCAAATGTTTCAACTCGAAACATTCTGCATAGATGCTTGTCAGACAATGACAATACTATATAATAGAATTATTATATAATATCCCAAAGACCATAGAATTATTAAATAAAAATCATACGCAATTCGTCTACGTTTATACAACAATTTTAGCCGCCATTATAAAAAAAAACCATATATTATTGACTGACGTTATATATAAGTACGCTACAATTTTGTATTTCGACATATTTCCATGCGTTCATCGCCGCCAGCTGTATAACTACCAGGCGGGGATTCGAATACGCTGAATCGCAAACTCCGTCGATAAACTAGAAGACATCGACGGCAATAACGATAAAAATTCCGATTCGAACAGTCGTCAGTTTTCATAAAAGTACATGTTCGCGGCATGAACACGTCGACGACAATCGATAAGATATTTTTTTTAACACGTAAAATGTTCTATTTCGAAAAAATTTCTTGCGTCCACCGCGCCAGGTGTACAACAACCCAACGAAGGTATGACAACGCAGAATCGCCAAATCCCCCGAAACATGAGTAACCGTCGACGTCCACTGGAAATACTATGATTATTAGTTTAGAATTCTGTATGCATAACATGTACATCAAATTTGGGACGGTACGATGGGCAAACTGAATACGCTCGTAGACTCGTCGTCGGACAGTTACTAAAATACCGAGTGTAGTAAATTAATAGGGACCGTAAAAAATCTACATACCTGACTTGTTAACAAACGTAAACGGAGCTGCTACGTAAACTGTTCACATCCGTTCGTCTTCTACCCGGCGAAGTCCATCGTGCGCGGAAACGATAATTTTAATAGATCTACTACATGAAGTACAATTTTGAGAACTTTTAACAAATTTACCGATGCGAAATGCTGATATTGCCAACTGTTTCATTTCTAAAAAATCTACATAGATTCTTGTCAGACATATGACAATACTTATAGTATTCCACAGATCATACAATTATTACATAAATATATAAGAATAACATATGCACTTTCGTTTTTCGAATGATCGCGTATTTTACACAACATGATCATTTTACATAACATCGGAAGTTCATCATTTATTACTCATCAGAATTCATATTTTCAATTAAATATTTAGGCTAATAGTAGACTCGTAACTGTTTAGTGATTTCCTATGATTGTCTTTAATTTTAAACGGTTTATTTGTTTTCATCGTGCAATAAATTTAACGGTTTGCAGATTTTCAAATGAAAAATAAATACGGATATCAATGATGTTTCCATGGAGACATGACCCCCACCCCATTGTTCATATAAACGTAATAATATAGTATATGAAGGCGTTCGAGTTGCCTCAACGATGTCGAGGCAATCCTCCTCACCCAACACAGGTCGGATAAATAATTACAAATTTTAAACGTTATTGTGTGGACTGTATTTTTTAAATTTTTTTTTACAAGTTTATTAAACTAAATGGTGCACCACTTACTATGTACAGCTATGGTGACATGTTGAGCTGGGGTCCGTAATTATTTGAATTTAGTACAATAAAAAATACAGGTGTGACCCCGCACTCTCACAATGGCACCGCTAACCGTACTTGACGAAAACAAAACACACGAATAATTCACTGGCTGCTGCAGTTGGACAACACGACACCGGAAATCCACGTTATCCACACGCAACACAACTGGTAAGATGACCACTCTAGTGGGGAAATACAAATTATGATGGACAAATAATTGCGCGAACGATATTTACCAGTTATGTTGATTTACAAATTCACAAGACAATAACATGATTTTCACGATTTGACTGCACCAGCACACTGCTCAACACATGCTTCTCGAGCAGATGACGAACGAAAAAGAATGGAGAATTACACTATACAAATTACAACGATCAATCATACACTGACTAGAAGTTAGAAACAAACCATCAATGTCACACATACACAATTACACAACGATACACTAAATAATAGGTGACACTGAAAGTTGACATAAACTTCTAGATTAACGAAAATTTGAAAACATTAACAACTGACTGTTCACATAAGAACACTGAAAATAGCACAAGATACACTGGGCCGTGATAGCGCAGTCGGTACTCACCGTGAAACAACAGCCAGATGGTGTTGTCTTGGCTAACACCGATGCACTACCACAACACAGTGTATCAGTACTTTAACATGATACACAAACATTCTCCCCCCGTTGATAGATTGCAAGTCTTTCAAGCTGATGTCATTTATATAAATTACACAATTTTACTATTAAATTACACAGCAACCAAAACTATTCTGCTAGGATACTACAATATTGACAATAACTGATCGTAACAATTAGATAAATAATTCAATTAAACAACAAAGAAAATAATTAAGTAAAAGAAAAAAAATATCTATATAAATACATTAGGTGATTATTTAAGACACAAAAAAAAAATCTATTCTTCATCTGAAGTGGTAGGTATTAAAGCAAGTTTGGAAACTGGACGTCGGAACTCAGTGCCTACTGAATTACGCAGAGTAACAACACGAATGACTTCATCACTTCCTGGATGGACACACATTACTCGTACTAAACGCCATTGAATCAGAGGGGTGACTTCATCTCTCAAAATTGCTAGATCACCAACTGATGTTTTTTGATTTTGTAGTCCATCGACCACGATGTTGTAACTGTGGCAAGTATTCAGCAGACCACTTCTTCCAGAAATGTTGCAATCGGGTTTGTAGCAACTTGAATTGACGTAGGCGATTGGTAGGGATCGTGGATACATTTGGTTCTGGAGGAAATGTGAGTGGACCACCAATCAAGAAGTGACCTGGTGTGAGAGCGCTATAATCAGCTGGATCAGATGACATGGATACGATTGGTCTAGAGCAGCGGTTCCCAACTTATGGTCCGCGAGACATCATGTGGTGGTCCGCGATGCATACCTATAAAATTTTAAAATATTTCAATTTTCCTTTCGACGTATTACAAATATTACGTACTGACAATCGTTACCTAAATTCTAATATCTGTGAAAAAATTGATTCTTATTTATGAGAAAAAATAATGTCTAAAAATGATGGTGGTCCGTGACGTATTGAAAGTTATCTAAGTGGTTCGTAGTGTCAAAAAGGTTGGGAACCACTGGTCTAGAGTTAAGAACTGCCTCGATTCTACATAGTAGGGTGGTAGTCTCTTCATATGTAAGCAAAGTTCCATTACTCATCTTAATAAGGTGCTGCTTGGCTGATTTAACTCCTGCCTCCCAAAGGCCACCAAAGTTTGGTGCAGATGGAGGAATAAAATGCCACTCTATACCCAAGGTTGCGATCTTAGTTTCAAAGTTGATGTCTTTACGAATATCTGTAATCCACGATTTAAGAATTTTATTCGCACCAACGAAATTGATGCCATTGTCACTGTACAAATGAGAACATTGCCCACGTCGAGAAATGAACCGAAATAGAGCAGACATGAATGCATCTGATGACAAGTCACGAACTAATTCCAAGTGTAGTGCACGAGTAACCATACATATAAACACTGCTATATAATGCTTTAATGATGTAACACGCCTAATACCACTGCGGGTATTTACTGGCCCACAGAAATCAACACCACTTTTAGAAAACGGACGACACTGAGTGACTCTTGAGTGTGGCAGTGGTGCCATAAATGGTTGCATCATGTTGGGTTTGGTACGGAAACAACGAATACATTTATGAACAGTCTGTCGAGCAATATTCCTGCCACGTATAGGCCAATATGTATGATGGATACTTGATAGAAGTGCTTGTGGCCCTGCATGTAAAAGTCGCACATGTTCATATTCAAACAGCATTTTTGTTATTGGGCTTTTTGTTGGCAACACAATGGGATATTTTTGACCTTCCGATAATGATGAATTTGATAGTCGATCACCAACACGTATCAGTTGACATTTGTCAAGGAATGGACTGAGCGACTTAAGACAGCTACGATGATGAACATTAGCACCTTCTTGTAAGGCTTTTATTTCTGCTTGAATATAACAATGTTGTGCACGTGACAGCCAGTACAGTTTACTGTCTTGTAACTCATTAGTGGTCATCCCCCTATTTTATGATCATTACATTTATTGACCCTTGTCTTACAATTATATATAAATCTTTCGTATGCCGTTACATACATTAACGTATTCCATTTTGAAAATCTGTTCAGTAACCAGTCTGGGTCAGTGTCCACAGTAGATGCTTTGAGTACTAATTTGATTAGTCGCACTTCATCAGTGGGTTCAAGAACCTATGGGTTTATTGGCCATGTTGACTGGTCTTCTGTGAGCCATTTAGTACCGTGCCACCACAGACGGGACTGAATAATATCGGTTGCTTCCATGCCTCTGGTAATTAAGTCGGTTGGGTTATCACTTGTAGGGACATGACGCCATTGTCTTAGTATTGTGAGATCATTGATGCGAGTTACTCTGTTAGACACATATACTTGTAATGGATATGTACTGTGTATCCATGATAGCACAATTGTGGAATCTGTCCACAGTACAACATTATCTTGTAAAATATTTATTGACAATTTGTTAAATTCTTTGATAACTTGTGATGTCAGCTCAGCCAGCACAAGTGCTGCACACAGTTCTAATCGAGGAATTGTAGTTTGTTTCATTGGTGCTACTCTTGACCTTGAGGTGTACAGTACAGTGTTCCAGGTGTCAGTGGAACACTTACTTCTTATATATATGCACGCGCCAAATGCATGTTGTGATGCATCACTGAATCCGTGGATTTGAATTTCACTTAATTCCCCAGAGATAACTTTGCGTGGTGTTGACACGTTATTTAATGGAGTTAAAGCAGTATAAAACTTAACCCAACGTTGTTGAATATCATCAGGAAGCACCGTATCCCAATCAATTCGTAACGACCACAATTGTTGGATGAATATTTTTCCTTTCACAAACACTGGTGTAACTAGACCGATAGGATCAAATACTTTGTGGATATCAGACAAGAGTGTTCGTTTGGTCATGGTGCTGGGTGGAGTCCATGGTTTGATCGCAAACTGGAACACATCATTTGTGGGCTGCCATATGATGCCTAACGTTGTAACAGTATTATCATCAGACGGTTTAATTATGTAATGATCACCATTATTAACTAAAGGAATTTTGTTTAGCACCATAGTTGAATTTGAACACCATTTTCTTAATGGCATCTGGGCACCTTGAAGTGTGTTTGAAATGGATTTATACAATTTATAACATTCATCCTCTGTAGCTCCTCTGCTCAAAAGATCATCCACATAGAAATTAAGTTTGATAGCTCTCATGGCTTCTTGAGTATCAGCTTCCTTGGCCAATTCAGTTAAACATCTTGTGGCTAAGAAAGGAGCAGACTTGGTGCCATATGTCACAGTCATCAATTTGTATTGTTTTAATGATTCATTAGGATCAGGTCGATAAAAAATTTTCTGCAGATTGAAATCTTCATCATGAACTCAGATCTGCCGATACATTTTCTCAATATCTGCAGTCAAAGCAATATTATGTAATCGAAACCTTAACAAAATGGCTATCAAATCTGGCTGTACAGTTGCTCCTCGCATCATGACATCATTCAGTGATATGCCAGTGGATGTTACAGCGGATCCATCAAACACTACTCTTGTCTTAGTTGTAATACTATCTGACTTTGTCACAGCATGATGTGGCAAGTAATAACTAATTACACTGGTATCTTCTTGTGCTAAGGTCATGTGTCCTAAATCAACATATTCCTTCATAAAAACCTTGTAGTCTGTGTTTAATTGTGAGCATCTGATCAGTTTTTGTTCAAGATTTAGAAATCGACGTTGTGCCATGAATTTAGATTCACCTAGTGCATTAATGTTGGCCTTCAAGGGTAATCGAACAATAAATCTGCCATCTTCAGCTCATTGTACATTCTTAGAAAAATGATTTTCTGCTTCATGCTCTTCTTCAGAACGTACAGTTGCCTTTGTGAACAGAGCAATAGTTGACTGCTCTTTTACTGAATTGCTTGATATTGACAGTGTGGATGTTAAGTTACTGGAATTTGAATTGAACAGTCTGCCGGTTATCACCCACCCAAGTTTCATGTGTGTGGTGAGCAGACAAATGCTCGTTGATGACTATATGATCTCCACTGAATAACTCGAACACCACTTCAGCCCCCCAAAAGACAGTCTATAGGCGCAGACTTGTAAAACTGTGGGTCTGCTAACTGCAACTGAATATTGCTAGGTAGGACTATGTTATTGACATTAATGCTAAGAGTAAGTAGTTGGTTTGATATGGCAGGCAAGGAATGAAATATTTGATGTGTATTGACCAAATTGAGATGACATAATTGTTGGTACTAAACTCTTAGTATACACTGACTTGGGTCCGATTCCGGTGACTAGAGTGGAAATTTTACAAGAATTGAGTTTTAGTTTTCGGGCATATGCATCAGTTACAAAATTTAATTGTGACCCGGTATCTAATATTGCTCTACAACTGTGAGGTACACCTGAAGCATCATTAATGTTTACTAGACATGTTGCTAACATAGCATGACAGTTGGAATAAGTAATGTTTGAAGTGTCTTGTTCCACATACATGGCAATTACATTATCTTCACTGCGAGACTGAGACGGTAAGTCAGGTGTATTTTGTACCTTGTGATTGTTTCGGAACGGTTGATACCCATGGAGCCTAGTACTGTTTCTTGTTACACATTTGGCAACCTTTAAACCTGCATTGAGTGTTGATGACCTGGCATCAAACAATTGAAACATAACCTGTGATCAGATGCAACCTTGGATCGGTCAGTAATAGATAGTTTTAGAAACTGTTCACAAAAATATAACTTATAGGAAATTTGAACACAGACTACATTTTTCCTGACTATAGTACTTAGGAGCTGGACCTGCTAATAAGACTCTCTTCGCAACTTGCTGTTGTGAATCTTTGTTGTTTTCCAATTTCACCAACTTCGTATGCTGATATACGACTGGCTAGAAATTTTTCTAAATCACTAAATTTGGGAAGTTCTCGTGAAGCAAAGTTCTGCTGTGTCCCATCGTTTTTTCCATAGCCCTTCTGTGGACTCTTCGGGTACATCTGTGCGCCAGAAAGGGTGCCTTGACCTTAGCCTTATTGGGGGGTGTTCCAGGATATCCTTTTGTAGGGGTAAGTTTTGAAAGGTGCTCAGTTTTAAGATGGTTTTTGAAGTATGAGATAGCCTCCGGAGGTCAGGAGGGGCTATGTTTGATAGGACCGGTAACAATTCCGTTTGTGTGGATTTAACAGTTCCTGAGATGATGCGCATAGTGTGGTTCAGCTGTACATCAACTTTTTTACAGTGTGCACTTCTAGCCCATACAGGTGAGCAGTATTCGGCGACACTATACACCAATGCTAGGGCTGAAGTTCGGAGTCTGGTGCTGCATCCCCAGCTAGTGCCAGCTAACTTAGCTATGATGTTGTTGCATGTTTTTAACTTATTTTTAACGGATTTCAGATGTTGGCTATAAGTTAGAGTTCTGTCGAATTTCACTCCTAAGTATTTTTGGGATATTCTTCTGTAGCGATTTTTTTACCTGCGATTATTATTTCAAGTTTTTTTTGCATCCCTATTGTTGAGGTGGAAGGTTCTTGTTATTGACTTATTTGGATTAAGTGTTAGGTGCCACTTTTGAAAAATTTTTTGAATTTTTCCTAGGTCTTCATTAAGCGTACTCTCTAATTCTACGAAGCTTCTGGCTTGAGCTACTAACGCCACGTCATCCGCATACATGAACTTTCTTGAAGACGTTTCGGTAATATCCGCTATGTAAGCGTTAAATAACAACGGAGATAGTACAGACCCTTACGGGAGTCCATTTTGGAGGCGCTTATAGTGACTATCTTTGCCATTGAGAGATACTCGGAATTTTCTATTTGAAAGGATGTTGTCTATTAGTCGTACTGTAGTTCTGCATTTTAGTATTTTTGCTAGTTTTAGAATGAGGCCTCTCTTCCAGACTATCGTACGCAGATGAAAGGTCTAGAAAAACCGCGCCAGACTTTTCCTGTCTTTGGATCCCATTTTCTATGTGCGTGGCTAAAGCTAAAACTTGATCGCAGCAATTTCTATTTTTTCTAAAACCGGCCTGTTCAATAGGCAGGGATGCTTCAATTATCGGTTGTAAACATGCTAGGATCATTCTTTCGAAGAGTTTGTACGTTGATGATAGCAGTGATATTGGTCTTAATTTTTGGGATCAGTGGATTCTTTATTAGGCATTAAGATGGCTATAACTTTAGATTCACGCCAGGACTTTGGAATGTTATTCAAGTTACTATGTTTGTGGCAAGTGTTGCAATCCATTTAATGCTTCTGGGTCCAAGTTTTTTAGGAACTCCGGAAGTACTCCATCTGTTCCAGCTGCTTTTCCATTTTTTACTGATTTTAGTGCATTTAGAACTTCCTCCCCGGTAAAGTCTGCCGTGAGTGCCGTCTTTTCTTCGCATACATTTAGTAGTTTTGTAAGTTCTTTTTTCGCTTCTGTTTTTTCGAGCTTTTGAGGTTTGATGTTAGACGTTTTGAACAGGAGGTTAGCGATGTCGCTAGCTGCAATACACCCAGTTTTCCTTGATGGCTGCGCAGCTCCTAGTTTTCTCAGGAGGGCCCCAAATTTTTCCTACTCAAGTGGGTGTAATTCATCTCCTCCATTGCGGAAATCCACCTATACCTTCTTTTCCTCATCTAATAAGGCCATTAAACGGTTTGCAGTTACCTCACTTCCTGATTGCTCATATTCATGTAGTAGTATCTCGCATTCCTTATTCCAGCACGGTATATAGTTCTGCCTATGTCCTCTTGGTATGGCTGTAGTAGCAGCTTTCTTGATTAGTTTTACGAATCTAAGTTAATTTCTCTGGGATAGGTGGAATTCGGTTAATATTATCTTCCATGTATTTAGTGTATTCTGCCCCACTTTGCCTTTCGAAGATTCCATCTTGGTATTACGGGGCTATTTATTCGTGGAGGCTAATCCCTGTGTCTATAACAATTGTTTATGTTGACTCTTTGGGAACTTTTGTAGGATGACACGGGAAACTCTGAGAGGTTGGTCGTTCTTACCTATTGATACAAAACATAGGTCTGGAGAGGTAATCGTGCACCACCTACATGACTCAAAGGTGCCACCTTGCTTAGCATCATAGACTAAGTGCAAACGGTTAACGGCTGCCCATCTAGTAAGTTTTCCTCCATCTTCATTCTCGTTTGAATAGCCCCATTCGGCTGTTGCGAATTGAAGTCGCCTATATAGATCGTTGGGGATTGTTCAACTGGAAGCACTGAGTTAGACCACCTTTCCGAGGGTGGTTTGTATACGTTGTAAATTATAAGGTTTTCTATACGTATGCCAATTGAGTGTACATTTCCAGCTATGGGAAACCACATTAGTCTCTTCTATGTTTTGGTTAACATACGTTGCCAACCCGTGATTGCGATGTCCCCTATAGTCGATCATATTGAAACCAGGGATTTTTCAGGCGACTAGTCTCGCCTTCCGGCACGTGTGTCTCCTTGTAGTGCGAGCACGTCTGCATCTTTGAACATTTTGCTTAGGATTCGGATTTAGCTCTTGTTTAAGCCTTCAATGTTCAGGTGAACAACTCTTATACTTCTTTGAGATTCTTTTTTACTTGAGTAGGAAGGATCTAAGCTATTTATGTTAGGTATTTTTTTTATAGGTTTTGTTATTATTTTGTTTTTTTTTTGTGCGGTTTTTTGGTTATTATTTGTTTAGCACGGGCAACGTGCAAGTCAAAAGAGCCCTGAAAAGGGCTGTTTTTGCCGAAAAAGCCAGAAGGTCCAAGGACGTCTAGCTGTCGGCGTGATGCTATTTGGTTTTCGTGTGTTCATTGTAACAATGTTCAAGAGAACAATAATAATCACCAACTGTAATTGCATCATCAAGTACTTGAGGGCTGGCATCAACACAACCCTCAATAGAACTATGTACCAATTCATAATCGGACATTAACTTTGTTAATTTGTCTATTCGAGTTTTAATTTGATTGATGGATTTGGTAGCTGGATCAAATTGGTCAGCATACGTTGAATTTGTTGTATAGATTTCTTTAATAAATCTCTCTTCCTTATCAACTTTTTTAACTCTGATGATATATCTATTTCATTTGAATTGGACATATTAATTGGGGAATATGAACAATCAAACAATATCACCTAAACAATGGTTGAATACAATGAGAAGATACAATAAAAAATTGATGTATGATGGTTGACAATAGTTATAAACAAGATAAAATTTCAGCTAGTACTGAGACAACAATAAAATACAAAAAAAATTAACTAATATTACTATTATAAATGAAGGCGTTTGAGGTGCCTCAATGATGTCGAGGCAATCCTCCTCACCCAACAAAGGTCGGATAAATAATAACAAATTTTAAACGTTATTGTGTAGACTGTAATTTTTAAAGGTTCTTTTACAAGTTTATTGAACTAAATGGTGCACCACTTACTAAGTACGGCTATGGTGACATGTGGACCGGGGTCCGTAATTATTTGAATTTAGTACAATAAAAAATACAGGTGTGACCCCGCACTCTCACAATGGCACCGCTAACCGTACTTGACGAAAACAAGACACACGAATAATTCACTAGCTGCTGCAGTCGGACAACACGACACAGGAAATCCACGTTATCCACACGCAACACAACTGGTAAGATGACCACCCTAGTGGGGAAATACAAATTATGATGGACAAATAATTGCGCGAACGATATTTACCAGTTATGTTGATTTAAAAAATTCACAAAACAATAACATGATTTTCACGGTTTGACTGCACCAGCACACTGCTCAACACATGATTCTCGAGCAGATGACGAACGAAAAAGAAAGGAAAATTACACTATACAAATTATAACAGTCAATCATACACTGACTAGAAGTTAGAAATAAACTTTCAGTGTCACCTATACACAATTACACAACGATACACTAAATAATAGGTGACACTGAATGTTGACATAAACATATAGATCAGCGAAAATTTGAAAACATTAACGACTGACCGTTCACATGATAACAACACTGAAAATAGCAAAAGATACACTGGGCCGTGATAGCGCAGTCGGTAATTACCGCGAAACAACAGCCAGATGGCGATGTCTTGGCTAACACCGATGAACTACCACAACACAGTGTATCCACAGATTAGATGAATACAGATGGATCACTCGGCCCGAGAACAAAAGAATTGCAAATACGCTTTTCTGATTGGTTCCCCTCAAATCAATGTAGGCGCATATGATAACATAAATTATAGTGATGATATTATACAATATTATTGTACAACTTCTTTATTATTTTAAATATAATAATAATGATTATCATATGCCAGTAAAAATTTAATGCAGATTAAGTACATATTTGTTTCCAACTAATATGTGAATGAAATTCAATTGAATTATAATTCAAACGGAAAATGGCTTTATTTAAAAAAAATGCCATGTTCGATTAACTAATTTACACCAAGTATAGACTTATTTGTCTACATGAATTCCTAACAAATGAGCTTGACCACAATTCAATAGAAAGAAATATTACTAACTATTGTTCTAATCCAGCTTTTAATATTTAAGGGTAAAATTTAAGTAAGAAAACAGCAATAATTTTCTTAATATGTATCGTTATTTTTTTTTTTAAAGTGGTAGACTTTTTTGATAGCTATATATATTCTTATATTAATTTGTTTAATTAATTTTTGTATTTTTTACATACATTTTTCTTTATTTATATATATATATTTTAATAATGAAATTTAAGTAATACCTAATTTATTTAATAGTTTTGAAAATTCTTTCAATTTTTCTACAGATTTTTACTTAACTGATATAATGTTTCTAATACTATTTATGTGTCTTCATTTGACAAATATTTTTTAAATGTTTGTTTTTCAACTAATGTAAGGATGAAATAATTACACGGATTAGATGAATATTATACGTTTTTATTATAGTAAATTATAATCTAGTGATCTGAACACGGTTGCTGGTTGCTGCAAATTTCTTTCGTTGTTCGTGTACATTTTTGGCGCACATAGTAAATCAAATAATGAGTTTGAAAATCTGTAATTAGGAATAATCTTTTAATAACACATACAGTTTTATTCGACCATATAATACCAACATTTAACTTACAATCATATAAAACATACCAAACACAAATAGTTTGTTTCTTTAACAGTTTACTTCATTCATTTAGTTCATCTCAATATGATTGTTCTGAAATTATAAATAATTTAAAACATGAAAAAATATATTTTTAGTAGTCCTGAAAAGGACTGTTTTAAAAGCCTGAAAAGAACTGTTTAAAAAGAACTGTTTAAAAAAATAGCTAAAGGTTAGGCCTATAATTATAAAAATTCTTCATAAGGAATTGTTAAATTACCAAAAGTTGATTTTTCTCATGAAATAAGCTTTTAAAATAACATAATAAAAAGGAATGATCTAATTTTTTTTGAATTTCTATACCTATAACACTGTTTATTTTTATTTTTAAATTAAGGTGATTTCTGACAATTATAAATAAACCAGGAGATAAGTACTTTTCGCTTAACTCTACATAATTTTCTATAGTGTCGTTATTGGCTAATCTTTTACTTAAATTTAAAACAGATTTTTTTAAACGATTAATTTCCTTCACATTATACTGATTTATTACAGACATTTTTTTCTTTCGTGGGGTGTTTGCCGACAAGTACCCTGGCGTTTGATTACTTGAATCACTTGAATTAACGGGTGATGTAGTTAGATTAGGTGATAGGTTAGTGTTGATGTTTTCAACACTCACTACATCGAATGAAGAACTGCTGCCTACACTAGCACAACTGATGTAAGAAGTTGACACATTAGTTACAAGATCCTCTTCAACATCAACTACAAATTAAACATTTTTTTTTTTTCATTTTTATATATATATATATATATGTAAAAATGTTTTAATATATTACTTTGTCATGCTAATATAACTTTTTTACTTACAATTGAACAATGTAGGGATGCATTGAATACAAGCCTACATTTTGTTGTGGAGTTCAAAAACATTTTATCTTCAAAATGCTTTTCACAGATCCTGTAACTAATGTTTGATTTTGAAATACTGTTTGCCAAGTGTTCTGTGTGGCAGTTCTTCATCCAAATCTCACGTCGCTCAATTTCTTTTGGGTATCCAAAGAAACTTAAATTCTGAATACTGCTAGAACTGGTACAACACTTAACGGAGCACCGTTTATTTTTGTTAAAGGCTTTGTTTTACAAGAAAATAAAAAATTTTATTTTATTACTTGAATAATCAAGAGGATCAAACAAAAGAGCAGTTCAAGCGTACTCGAAATCACAATTCACAATTCATTTTATGTAAACAAAAAACACCAACCGGTTATTTTACAGTAGCAATGTGTAAATTTTAGGTAAATATATTATACTATTGTGCGGTAACACTGATTTGAGGGGGAACCAATCACAAAATATTTTTTGTTTACATCGCGAGTGATCCATCTGTATTCATCTAATCTGTGCTAGTACGTTACGAGGAGCCAACGAACGCTCATAAACGGGTCGTCAGATAATTATTAAAATATCTATTCTTGTAAATGATCATAGAACGTAAAAGAAACCACGTACCCGACTGGTGTATTAACGAAAATGGGTCGCTAAAATGCTCATATCCGATCGCTGTCTCTCACGAAATCCATTGAGTGGAGAAACGATTCCATTAGTACATCTACTACAAAAGATACTAAGTTAAGAAAAATTTAATAAATTTTTCGATGCAAAATACTGATATTGCCAAATGTTTCAACTCGGAACATTCTGCATAGATGCTTGTCAGACATATGACAATACTATATAATAGAATTATTATATAATATCCCAAAGACCATAGAATTATTAAATAAAAATCATACGCAATGCGTCTACGTTTGTACAACAATTTTAACCGCCATTACAAAAAAAACCATATATTATTGACTGACGTTTTATATAAGTACGCTACAATTTTGTATTTCGACATATTCCCATGCGTTCATCGCCGCCAGCTGTATAACTACCAGGCGGGGATTCGAATACGCTGAATCGCAAACTCCGTCGATAAACTAGAAGACATCGACGGCAATAACGATAAAAAATCCGATTCGAACAGTCGTCAGTTTTCATAAAAGTACATGTTCGCGGCAAGAATATGTCGACGACAATCGACAAGATATTTTTTATAAATGGGGGTTTTAACCCCCATTTCAAAAATATTAATAAGTAAATCTATATAAGTAAAATAAAAAAATTATTTTATGCCAGCCTATTACTAATAATTGAAAGTCAAAATCCCCCATGAATAATCTATACCTACGCTCCTAGTCGTACACACGTGTTACGCCGCGTTTTATTTTGTCGGATACTTTTCAATATAATCGTTATATTATTCACCTGTTTATTATATATCGTTTACCTCTTGTAAATCCAAGGTATTCAACAAGACTCTA
>CM032342.1:10407564-10433676 GCA_019022885.1 Schlechtendalia chinensis
GGTGTATCCAGGATATTTAAAGGGGGAGAATAAATTTAAAATCAATAAAATGTTACCATAACATACATGAACACACACACAAACACACCTAACGATTACTTGTGTTTTGGCGGAATTCTCGATTCAAATTTGTCCTACCACCACCGTGTCGTTGTTTTTTTTGCCGCGCTAAATAAATGTCACAATGGTGTATCCAGGATATTTAAAGGGGGAGAATAAATTTAAAATCAATAAAATGTTACCATAACATACATGAACACACACACACACACACACACAATTCTATATAAGCCTATTAAGAAAAATGATTGACGCATACGAGTCTGTGTTAAGTGACACATTTTATGTCTTATGTGTGAATATTTTTTTTTCAAATTCAAATTTAAATTTTTTCATTTCCTAAACAATGGTTGCTATGGAAACAAACCATAAGGGAGATTTAGGTTTTTTTGTCTGTAACGCTTGTTCGTGACAGTCCCCAGTGGGTATCTTAATTTAGGTGACGCTTTTCGTGGACACTTTTTGGTGGACACTTTTTTGTGACGGTTTTTTATTATTATGTGCCAAAGTAAAGACATAAAATGTCAAAAGATGATAAACAATTTACACTTATATATATATTTTTTTTTATATATCGATTGGTTAGGATAAAATATTTAAATTTGAAAACAGTCGTTTTGACAAATTGCTATCAACCAAATCGATAAGAATCAAAAGCATTAATCCGTATCATATTTTTCAATTGAATAAAATATACTATATTATTACATTTATATAAACAATGTGGTGGGGGTCATGTTTCCATGGACACGTCATTGATATCTGTATTTATTTCTCGTTTGAAAACCTGCAAACCGTCAAATTTATTGCACGATAAAAACAAATAAACCGTTTAAAATTAAAGACAATCCTAGTGTAATGATATGCACTCATATCATAACTGAAAACATGTAATAGAAAATAAACTTTTATTGATTATACTTTAACAAATACATGTAAAAACATACGCTCATATCATAACAAAAATTATTTGGAAATGAATTTGTAATTATTAACAACTATTTCTGTATTGGTTTTTATTATGAACACTTTTTTTTAGTTTGTATTTTAATAAATATATTAGAGCTCAATTTTTTCGGAACACCGATTCATAAATCCGTATAATAGAAATGAATAATAGCATAATAAATAATAGTGTAATACATTATAATATAATAAATAATAGTATAAATAAATAGAATAAACGTATAGAAAAATCGATCAATAAATTAACGCGAAAGATTAGAAATTTCAGATACCACTCGTAGCAACGAGGATTAATAATTAAAGAATTGACTAAAATATTAGATAACTGTGTCCGTTACTGAACACGAGTAAATCAGCAAAACCAAAAAAACAAAACAAAAACGAACGCTAAATATAAACAAGAGTGCAAACAAAATTATGCAAAATATTTTTAAAAAAAAAACATTTGTAATAACACGGAATATACGGAGACCAACGTGAGAATAATCTTATATATATATATATATGGAATAGAACCAGAGAGCATTAATCAATATTTATTAGTGGCTACATATATTTGAACACTTTACATTGTACCAGCAAGTGTGTATGGACTATTTGGAATTTATTAACACAGATACGACCAGATATATTCGTATTAATTATCATTAAATAATATTCGATCAACAAAAGAAATAAAATCGTAATCTTATGAATTAAAATACTCAAATAAGAAACATAACGACCATATATCGACGTAGAAGGGGAATGGTCGCACAGCTTTATCCGGAACGATTCACACCCAACTTGTCGAATAATAATCCGCGATCACAATTATATGTAAATGAAATAATACTAATACAAAAAAATATACAAATCTATCTGGACATATGCATCGTAACGAAAATCATCTGATTATTGAGTTTTGTAATATTCCCAGTGTACACTAATCAAAGAGAATTATCTACATAAATATCGATTCCCGCACGGCACCATAATCACACAAGTCCGACGACGACCGGAAAACGCATTGACGGTGAACAGCTGTGTCCATCTCACTCCGCTAACACCGATCGACATGACGCTATCGTTAACGTATGCCAAGGTCCAAAGAATAATTCCTGAAAAATGCACGCAGACAGTTCATCGTTCCAAAGGTACGACGGCCGGTACATTGGATGATATGTATATATATGTATCATATTGGATATGAGTCGAGTTTCCAATTAAAAGGAATCCAATTATAAACAATTATAATTCAACCTAATTGATGTTTGTTATGATACAGAAATATTTACGGAAATTTCACGACGTTTAAAATGTTTTCTACAACGTACAACTATTTTTATCGAATTTGACAGTGATTTCTCTATTGTTTCTTTTCTCTCAATTTTTTTTTTTTTTTTTTTATATATATGGAATTAATTTATACATTATAACCGAATCCTGGCAGGGTCGCCATCTGAGACGTTCCGCTACTTCCGGTCGGATCGCTCGGTAGCGAGTACTTTTTAATGTAGGGTCGCCAACCGGTGGTGAGATCTTTGGACACGCACCGGATTTTGTTACTGAAGAAATAATCGTTCAGGAAACATAAACAAATAAAAATAAATAAAGACGGAATAGAATTCAAAAAATATCATTTATTAACGTAATTACGGAGAAAAGCTCGGGTTGGCGTAAAAACTCCGCGAGAAAAGAAATCACAAAAAAACCACAAAATAGAAAAATAGAAAATAGAACATAGAAAATGAAACTTATTGTTTTATTTTATCAAATACAAATAAAACCTCCGGAGGGAGTGTCCCACGCTCGTAGACGGGCACAACAAATTATAATCTTCTTCCCAATATTATGTTGATACAAAAATTCATTAGAAAAAAATCACACACATAGAAAATTCTTGTGAGTTCGTTAAATTGATTATAAATGGCCTATTGTTGAGCCAACGTGGTTTTAATGAACTGTTTGAACATAACCAATAAAAACATTTTGGTTATATATACTTTGGTTAGGGGTAACTTGTTCTGTGTTATTGTGATATCGGATATCATCTAAACAATTGTGATATAAAAAAAAGAAGATATATATACATTGCGTTTACGTTAATAATTATTTTCGTTTTAATAAGTTATTTTTTTTTCTCGTTCACGCGTAACGGTATTTGATTAAGACTCTTTAGTCAACTAAACATTAAAATATGTCTAAGAATCAGGAGTTAACAGTCGACGTGAATAAATTGGTTAAGTCCATGTTGGAACAAAATCGTTTGCGAGAAGAACAGATGCAGCAATTAGTGACCAGGCTTTTAGAAAATTCTCAGGTAAATTCGATGAATTCTACGTTTGTACAAAATCATTTATCATTAATCCAACACTATGATGGAGAAACGGGTGACACTGAGTTAGCAGATGAGTGGCTTAGTGCCTTATGCACTGCTGCTCGTCTCAACCACTGGCCAGACACCTATACTTTGGAGGCTGCCAGGTCAAACTTAAAAGGTCCTGCTAAGCAGTGGTATCTGAGCCACATGGAAGAACTCAAGACTTTTAACGATTTTAAAACACTGTTTCAAATGACCTTCACCAGTGAAGAAAGTGTTACCAATGTTTGGAAAAAAATTAATGATCGGATTCAAGGAGAAAAGGAGAGTGTGTTTAACTACTATCATGACAAGGTACGCCTATGTCATAAGTTTGAAGTTAAGTGATGATGAAACGAAAAAAATGGTATGTGTGGGACTTTGCTCACGGGAGCTAGTAACAGCTTTATTAAGTAGTTCACATAAAACCGAAACAGAACTTTTGGCTGATATAAGAATGTTTCTATACGTGCAAACGGAACGCACAGGTCGAGTTGACAATACTCGGTCAAAAGAACCATTTGTGAAACGAAGCTCTGGCTTAGCACCTAACGACAGATGGCCGAAAGCTAAGTATAATGAAAATCAAAAGTTTAATCCTTTTAATAAAAGTGTGAGTGTGAAACCTGGTGAATATGCACCTAAGTGTTTTAATTGTCAATTATTCGGACATATTTCGCGTGATTGTACTCGTCCCAAACAACCACCTAAGTGTACATCCTGTGGTGAACTGGAGCATTACAAGAAGAATTGTACACGAGTGCCAGCTGAGGTGGCTTGGGTGAATTCAAGTACCGGACTTAGTAAGAATATGTATACTAAACCAGTTACTATTAATAATATTGTTACTCTTATGGCTCTTGTTGATACCGGTAGTGCGGTTTCAATTATAAAATATGGTATTGTCAGAAAGTATGGACTGAACTTCTCTCCCAAGGTAATCCCGTTATGGGGTTATGGTGGAAAACAAAGTATTAAGAGTCTTGGAGAAACTATGCTCACTTTGTCTATTGATGATGTGTCTGAGTCATTAAAAGTAGTTGTAGTAGAAGACAATGTACAAGATCATGATCTCATCGTTGGACGAACCTTCACAGATTTACCTAATGTAACATTTGTTAAGACATGTGATAAATTAATATTTGCCTATGGAATGGAGTTTCCTTACTCTAAGGAGGAAAGGATAGATATGGATGTGGAAGCTAGACACTTTGTAACAACAAAATAGCTAGAAATTATCCCGGCACTCTCCAGCAAGTTGGTGGAGGTTGAGGATAATAATGTCGTTATGCTTATCAATGGTACACACACAACAGTGTCATTGCCAGAGGGATCTACGATTGGAACGGTACATCTTACTAGTAATCAAGAGACACAAGGATATGAGGTAAAAGAGATAACAGCTGATATGGTGATGTACAATCCAAAACTAAATAAATACCAAGTAACCTCATTAATAGAGCTTTTAAATAAGTATCGTAAATGCTTTGCACTCTCATTAAAGGAATTGGGTTGTACAAAGTTGATTACCATGGACATTGTTGATAATAATGTGCCAGTGATGGGTAAGCCATACCGTGTAAGTGCTAAGGAAAGAGAGACCATTGATATAATAGTGAATGAATGGAAACGAGAAGGTCTAGTTACTGAGACAACTTCTTCCTACGCATCTCCTGTGCTACTCGTAACTAAAAAAACGGGTGAACCAAGACTTGTAGTGGATTACAGACAATTAAATTCCCAGACAGTTCGTAATATTTTTCCAACTCCCAATTTAGAAGATTAACTGGAAGCATTAAGCGGATCAACTATGTTTACAGTTTTAGACTTAGCATCGGGTTATCTACAGGTTCCTCTAACGGATCAGACAAAGGAGAAAACAGCGTTCGTGACACCAACAGAAAGAGGTCAGTTTGAACGAATGGTTTTTGGTCTGGCAAATGCACCATTCGAGTTTTCCAAGTTAATGCATCTAGTTTTGTCACATTTGCGGAACAAAGTAGCAGTTTGGTATTTAGATGACATACTAATTCCAGCAGTCTCTTTTGAGAACATGTTAAGTCGTCTAAAAATGGTTCTGATGGCTCTAAGAGAAGCAAATTTAACACTTAAATTGCGAAAATGTCATTTTGGGTGTGAAGAGGTTTCCTATTTAGGATATACTTTATGTTCTCAAGGTGTTAAGCCAGGCGAAGAAAAATTGGATGCTGTTAAGAATTTTCCTACTCCTAAAAACCGACACGAAATTCGAAGATACCTTGGATTAACGGGATTCTTTAGAAGGTTTATACCACGTTATGCAGAGATAACCCATCCATTAAGTGAATTATTAAAAAGTAATGTGCCTTTTATATAGGGGGAGTCTCAGGATAAATCTTTTATTTTACTTAAGGAAAAATTGTTACAAAAACCTGTATTGAAATTATACAGTCCAACAGCCGAGACGGAACTTCACTGTGATGCTAGCAGTGCAGGGTTAAGTGGAATGCTACTGCAACGAGATCCAGGAGGACTATGGGGTCTTGTGCAAGCCGTTTCTAAGAAAACGACAGATCCAGAAAGTCGATATCATTCGGGCCGCCTGGAATTAATGGCCATTGCTTGGAGCGCTGCCAGACTAAGGCATTTACTAGTAGGTATCAAGTTTGTTATTGTTACCGATTGTCAGACAATAGTGCATCTTAATACACAGAAAACTGTAAATCCACAAGTTGCACGTTGGGCCAATTTATTAAGATAGTTTGACTATGAAATAAAGCATCGTCCTGGTGATAAAATGGCTCATGTTGACGCCTTAAGCCGTGCACCAACTGGGGAAACCATGGATACAGTAGACGAACTATTGGAGAACAAGTTGGAAGTGTTAACATTAATGACAGAAGAAGAATACGTTTTATCCATGCAGCGATCTGACCCAAGGCTGAAATCAATAATAGAGATACTGAGCCGAGAAGCATCCAGTCGCTTTAATGAAGAATAAACTATGGTGAAAGAGTATGAGTTAATTAATTGTTTGTTATATAGAACTATTTGTTTTGGTGATACAGAGAGGTGATTGTGGGTCGTACCACAATCAATGCATAAGAGTATGGTGATCCGATATCATGACCTTGTGGAACACTTTTCTGTAGAAAGAACAGTAATCAGTATTTTAGAAAAGTATTATTTTCCAAGAATGCGTCGGTATGTCAAGGGTCACATTCGGTGCTGTCCTGAGTGTGTACTTAATAAAATACCACAGGGCAAACAGCAAGGTGAACTATATCCAATTACACCTGGCAGAAGACCTTTTGAAATAATAAATTTGGATCACATTGGTCTTTTTGTGAAATCAACCAAGAGTAATATGTATATATTAGTAATTGTAGATAATTTAACCAAATATGTCAAATTGTATCCTGTGAAGAGTTGCGGAACTGATGCTGTTCTAAAGAGTTTAAATAATTTTATTAAATTGTTTGGAGAACCGAGAAGAATCATAAGCGACCGAGGCACGGCGTTCACCTCGAAAAACTTTGAAGATTATTGCCAACAACATGGTATCAGGCATTCACTAGTGTCTGTGAGGCATCCTCAGGGAAACGGGCAAGCAGAGAGGGTAAACAGTACATTGGTGCCTGTCCTTCAAGCAAATATGAACAGTGATCGAACATGGGACCAAGATATCTTAAATATTGAACGACAGTTGAACAATGCCTACAACAAAACCATTGGGCAGACTCCGTTTTTTTTTTGTTATATGGGTACAAACCAAGTTTCAGTGATGGAGCACTTAGTCATGTGATTTCAGATGTAAGGTGGTACAATACTGAATCGCTAAGGACTAAGGTGCGAGAGGTAATTCAAGCAGAACACGAGCAATGGAAACTGAGGTACAACAAGAAACATGCCAAGCCAATCTCATACAATTTGGGAGAAGTGGTGTTCATTCGTAAACCTCCTGATCAAACAGGTGAATCAACAAAACTACAATCAAAGTTCTGTGGACTATTGGTTATCACTGGAGTCCTACCAAATGATATCTATAAAGTAGCTGCTATTAGGACAAACGAAGGTAGACTGTATGCAACAACAGTTCATGTTGCGCAGATCAAAGGATTTCATTTGCCTGAAAATGAAGATGACCTGGAATCAAATGTTGAGGAGAAAGGGGACATCATTCACATGGATAGTAGAGATCAGAACAATGACACAAATGAGAGTGAACAAAATATATATGCAACAACTAGCGAAGAGGAGAGAAATGAGACTATTGACGGCGAACAAGATCAACCCCAAAGACACCAACGCAACAAACCACCTATGTGGATGGAAGACTATGTTGAATAATAACATTTTTCTTATTGTTACAAATTATTATATTATTATTATAATTAGGAGTTAAATTTTTTTTTGTCTATTGTAACTTATAGATTTTTTTATTATTTATTATTATTTATAGTTTTCTATTTATATTGTTATTGTAGGATTAAGTGAGGACATTAATTTGTCAGGATAGCCGAGTGTTAAAGAATTTCATTTATATTGTGTGGTGGGTCACACTGGGGGTAGAGTGAGTCGTAGATGTCGTTTTTTCCCTAAACGTTTGTTCGAGTTGTTGTTCTACGTTTGGGTGTTACGTGTGTGCGTTTTTGAGCAAATATAGTATAGATATATATATTTTAAAGTGTTGTTGCCTTTTTTCTTTTACGATTACGGAGATTTATTTATAACAATTGTATATATACGTATACAACAATAATTTTTACAATTAATTATAATCATTATCAAATAATTTAGTAGAATATTTAATCGTAACTATTATTTCTCAAACTCACAATTATTATTATTTAATGTAATAAAGTACTTATTTATAACCTTTACAAATCACTATTACTTATAATTATAATAATAAAAAAAAAAAAATTTATATATAATTATTTTTTTTACAACTATAGTCATGTAATTTAGTGGACCATTTATTCATAATTTATTTTATTAATTGTTAGTAATTATAATCATTGTCACAGTATATATTTATTTGTATGTATATTTGTAAGTGTATATATATATATATATATATATTCATTCATAGTTGTACTAAAATAATCATCATTTATAATCATTATTGTCTAATACAATAAAATATTTATGCATATGTGTATATATATATATATATATAGGCATATAGATAATTTTCTTTTCCTTTTCAAATCATTATCATTTATTATTAATATCACTTAACTTAATGAAATATAAATATTTAATTATTATTCATAATCGATCAATTTTAGATGTATAGTTTTTCATAACTTTTATCCACTATCAAATTATTAATATTTATAATCATTATCATGTAATTCAATAAGATATATATACACAACCTTTTCTCCATTATTGAAAATAAACATTGTTGATATGGTAGTAACTTATAATTTATATCATAATCATTATTAATATCAATATAATAGTTAATATTACTATATTACGTATATAAATAATTAAGTACATATAAATAATCGTAGTTGTATTAAATTAAAATAATTAATTATGTCATGTGCATCATAAAATAAATCCATAAGATAGCTAAATACAAAAAAAAAGAGGAAAACTGTAAAGTATGGGACAATCATTACACTCCACGTTAAAAAAAATAAGAAAAAAAAAATTCTAAATTTAAAATATTAAATCTAATCAAGGTTGTGAGGGCACAACCCAAAAAAAACACTGGGGTGGATGTAATGATATGCACTCATATCATAACTGAAAACATGTAATAGAAAATTATTTAAAATACTTTTATAGATTATACTTTAACAAATACATGTAATAACATACGCTCATATCATAACAAAAATTATTTGGAAATGAATTTGTAATATTTAACAACTATTTCTGTATTGGTTCTTATTATGAACACTTTTTTTTAGTTTATATTTTAATAAATATATTAGAGCTCAATTTTCTCGGAACACCGATCATAAATCCCCTATAGGAATAACAATAATAGGAATTTTATAATCACATATAATTTAATGCGTATTTTATATATTGGTATAATACACATAAAACATTTCAGTCCCATAAGAAGAATTCGCTATCAGACTTCAATATGTTTCTTAATATAATACAATTAAATTAACAAACAAAAGAATATTATACTCGATAACAGAAATAGTAAATATTTTAAAAAAAAAGAAGAAAGAACGAAATGAATCACACATATTTAATCAGGTGAACAAAAGGTCGCAGATTTGTGACACTAAAAACAAATTTTAGACTGCTCAAAATTCGCAGAAAATGAAAAAATAAATAAGCGATAACCTTGTGGGACCGAAATCTTAGTATATGTCCTTCAAAAAATAACGATAAATACACCCTCCAGCTTTCAGAGGGCACTCAGATCGTCACAATCCACCTGACAGACAGACAGTCTCTGTCTACCTGAGAGTATACGCATACTTATCAAGAACGACTCAACAGATCGATTTTCCGAAATTAGGTAACTCTAATTTCTTACAACGTGAAAATCACCTTTTGTGTTGTTCTTTATTTCTTGGCGCTGACTTTGCATCAAGTCAAAGGCGGCGTCCCAACCTTTCATTTCTTATTCTGTTTGATTTACAAAGTTATTACCTTAATCAATAAAAAAAAATTGTCCGCAAGAGTGGAAATCCGTGACAGGCAAATCTTCGAGACAAGAAAAAAGCTAATAAACTTATTTTATACTTGCATGATTTTATTGTTATTATTTCTTATTGAATAGGCAAGACGGTTCTCGAATTCACACCCCTTGACTCGTGTTAGTTTAAATCATTTCATACTCCCCATTATTTTTCCTTTCACCATTTAATCTTTCATAATCCCCTTTTATTTCTTTTGTATTACTACAGTCGGAAATCACTCAACAGTTACGAGTCTACTATTAGCCTAAATATTTAATTGAAAATATGAATTCTGCTAACTAATAAATGATGAACTCTCGATGTTGTTTACGATCATTTTGATCATGTTGTGTAAAATACGCGATCATTCGAATTATACATTTTTAAAAATACTGAAAAACCGATCGGAATACTTTCGGCGCGACTAAAACGGTTCAGTTCCAAGGTTCCCACGAGGTTTTCTATTCGCCGAACGATTGCTTTCGGTTTCGATCGTTGACGGAAATTCAGTAGATCGCAGTCGGTTTTTGAAAATGAGTTTATTTTGTCGTCTTGACCGTTATACTAACAGAATATAGACGTAGAAATAAGACGGATGTTCGATCGGGCAGCATCATGTTTTACGAAATCGTATTTCGTTGTAACATAACAATTGCTTTGTCCTCGTCTTTTGTCTGCTGCGCGTGGGATATGACCGGCGAATGTCGAAAACGTTATTCGAATTCGACGATATTTAAATGAGACGAAAACGTATTCATACCGTTCTTTTTTGGGTTTCATTTAATATCGTATTGCCGAAAAATCAGGCCTTTGGTAAATATCCAAAACCAGGTACGCGAAAGATCAACTGCGCAATGGGTTATAAACCAAGTTAGCGGAATTTCCGGGCACTAGTTATATATAACTTTGTAACTAGTCATTTTCCGGCATCCGCGAGATCTGCAACAGCGGTTTACTATTCGGGAAACAACGGACGGCCTACCTTTATTTTTCTTCGAGGGCTACGAATGATATCTCCATTACGTACACGTCAATGTTATAAGTATACCGATTTGTTTGGATTCTCCACACTTTGGGTAAAATCACCTTTTGGAATGGTTTGAACAAAAGTGCATATGTTATTCTTATATATTTATGTAATAATTGTATGATCTGTGGGATACTATAAGTATTGTCATATGTCTGACAAGAATCTATGTAGATTTTCTAGAAATGAAACAGTTGGCAATATCAGCATTTCGCATCGGTAAATTTGTTAAAAATTCTCAAAATTGTACTTCTTGTAGTAGTAGATCTATTAAAATTATCGTTTCCACGCACGATGGACTTCGCCGGGTAGAATACGATCGGATGTGAACAGTTTACGTAGCAGCTCCGTTTACGTTTGTTAACAAGTCAGGTATGTAGATTTTTTACGGTCCGTATTAATTTACTACACTCGGTATTTTAGTAATTGTCCGACGACGAGTCTACGAGCGTATTCAGTTTGCCCATCGTACCGTCCAAATTTTATGTACTTGTTATGCATACAGAATTCTAAACTAATAATCCTAGTATTTCCTGTGGACGTCGACGGTTACTCATGTTTCGGGGATTTGGCGATTCTGCGTTGTCATACCACCGTTGGGTTGTTGTACACCTGGCGGCGGTGGACGCGAGAAAATTTGTCGAAGTAGAAAATTTTACGCGTTAAAATAAAAATCTTGTCGATTGTCGTCGACGTGTTCTTGCCGCGAACATGTACTCTTATGAAAACTGACGACTGTTTGAATCGGACTTTTTGTCGTTAATGCACGTCGACGTCTACCAGTGTTTCGACGGAGTTTGCGATTCAGCGTATTTGAATCCCCGCCTGGTAGTTGTACAGCTGGCGGCGATGAACGCATGGAAATATGTCGAAATACAAAATTGTAGCGTACTTATATTTAATGTCAATCAATAACATCTGGTTTTTTTTTTAATGGCGATTAAAATTGTTGTATAAACGTAGACGCATTGCGTATGATTTTTATTTATAATTCTATGGTCTTTGGGATACAAAAAGTATTGTCATATGTCTGACGAGCATCTATGCAGAATGTTTCGAGTTGAAACATTTGGCAATATCAGTATTTTGCATCGAAAAATTTATTACATTTTTCTTAACTTAGTAACTTTTGTAGTAGATGTACTAATGGAATCGTTTCTCCACTCAATGGATTTCGTGAGACATACAGCGATCGGATATGAGCATTTTAGCGATCCATTTTCGTTAATTCACCAGTCAGGTACGTGGTTTCCTTTACGGTCCATGATCATTTTGTAGTAAAACAAAAAAAATATAAAAAGGGTAAACCTTTCAATAAGAAATAATAACAATAATATCATGCAAGTATAAAATAAGTTTATTACCTTTTTTGTCGTCTCGAAGATTTGCCTGTCACGGATTTCAACTCTTGCGGACAATTTATTTATTTTTATTGATTAAGGTAATAACTTTGTAAATCAAACAGAATAAGAAATGAAAGGTAGGGACGCCGCCTTTGACTTGATGCAAAGTCAGCGCCAAGAAATAAAGAACAACTCAAAAGGTGATTTCCACGTTGTAAGAAATTAGAGTCACCTAATTTCGGAAAACCGATCTGTTGAGTCGTTCTTGATAAGTATGCGTATACTCTTAGGTAGACAGAGACGGTCTGTCTGTCAGGTGGACTGTGACGATCTGAGTGCCCTCTGAAAGCTGGAGGGTGTATTTATCGAAATTTTTTGAAGGAAATATACTAAGATTTCGGTCCCACAAGGTTATCGCTTATTTATTTTTCCATTTTCTGGGAATTTTGCGCAGTCTAAAATTTGTTCGTAGTGTCACAAATCTGCGACCTTTGTGTTCACCTGATTAAATATGTGTGATTCGTCTCGTTCTTTCTTCTTTTCTCTTCTTCTTTTTTTATATATTTACTATTTCTGTTATCGAGTATAATATTCTTTTGTTTGTTAATTTAATTGTATTATATTAAAAATCAAATTGAAGTCAAATAGCGAATTCATCTTATGGGACTGAAATGTTTTAAGTGTATTATACTAATATATAAAATACGCATTAAATTATATGTGATTATAAAATTACTATAATTGTTATTCCTATAGGGGATTTATGATCGGTGTTCCGAGAAAATTGAGTTCTAATATATTTATTAAAATATAAACTAAAAAAGTGTTCATAATAAAAACCAATACAGAAATAGTTGTTAAATATTACAAATTCATTTCCAAATAATTTTTGTTATGATATGAGAGTATGTTATTACATGTATTTGTTAAAGTATAATCTATAAAAGTTTATTTTTTATTACATGGTTTCAGTTATGATATGAGTGCATATCATTACAATTTACAAGACTAGACGCGTGCAAATTTGCCGAATAACGATATCGTAGCATGCATAAAAAAAAAATCTGGTGACTTTTCGTCGACGTGTGTTTGTCTTGCGTTTGTTAGTTTTAAATAAAAATTAACGATCGTACGAATCGGACTTGACTGTCTTTACTACACGTCGACGGGTACTAGTGTTTCGCCAGAAATGGCGAATCGGCATTGTCGCATCACTGCTTGGTTGTTGTGCAGCCCAAACGGTGGACGCGTGCAAATTTGCCGAATAACGATATCGTAGCATGCAAAAAAAAAATATGGTGTCTTGCCGTCGACGTGTGTTTTCTTGCGTTTGTTAGTTTTTAATAAAAATTAACGATCGTACGAATCGGACTTGACTGTCTTTACTACACGTCGACGGGTACTAGTGTTTCGCCAGAAATGGCGAATCGGCATTGTCGCATACCTGCCTGGTTGTTGTACAGCTCGTGAATGTTGATCCAAATTTGGATGAAGTCCAAATATTTTGAAATGCGTTATTTATGTGCTCTTATATATGTAATGATACGCACTCATATCATAACTGAGACCATGTAAAAGAAAATAAACTTTTATAGATTATACTTTAACAAATGCATGTAATAACATACGTTCATATCATAACAAAAATTATTTGGAAATGAATTTGTAATATTTAACAACTACTTCTGTATTAGTTTTTATTATGAACACTTTTTTAGTTTATATTTTAATAAATATATTAGAACTCAATTTTCTCGGAACACCGATCATAAATCCCCTATAGGAATAACAATTATAGTAATTTTATAATCACATATAATTTAATGCGTATTTTATATATTAGTATAATACACTTAAAACATTTCAGTCCCATAAGATGAATTCGCTATTTGACTTCAATTTGATTTTTAATATAATACAATTAAATTAACAAACAAAAGAATATTATACTCGATAACAGAAATAGTAAATATATAAAAAAAGAAGAAGAGAAAAGAAGAAAGAACGAGACGAATCACACATATTTAATCAGGTGAACACAAAGGTCGCAGATTTGTGACACTACGAACAAATTTTAGACTGCGCAAAATTCGCAGAAAATGGAAAAATAAATAAGCGACAACCTTGTGGGACCGAAATCTTAGTATATGTCCTTCAAAATATATCGATAAATACACCCTCCAGCTTTCAGAGGGCACTCAGATCGTCACAGTCCACCTGACAGACAGACCGTCTCTGTCTACCTGAGAGTATACGCATACTTATCAAGAACGACTCAACAGATCGGTTTTCCGAAATTAGGCGACTCTAATTTCTTACAACGTGGAAATCATCGTTTTTTGAGTTGTTTTTATTCTTGGCGCTGACTTTGCATCAAGTCAAAGACGGCTTCCCAACCTTTCATTTTCATATTCTGTTTGATTTACAAGTTATTACCTTAATTAATAAAAAAATTGTCCGCAAGAGTTGAAATCCGTAACAGGCAAATCTTCGAGACGACAAAAAAGGTAATAAACTTATTTTATACTTGCATGATATTATTGTTATTATTTCTTATTGAACAGGCAAGACGGTTCTCAAATTCACACCCCTTGACTCGTGTTAGTTAAAATCATTTCATACTCCCTATTATTTTTCCTTTCACCATTTAATCTTTTAATTCCTTTTTTAATATTTTTTTGTATTACTACATATATAATGACAAGAAACAATATATAGGTTTTTTTTAACATTGTGTTAAATATTTAGTATTATGTAAATTGATATGTTTGACAAGCATGTATGTGATTTTATTGTTTCGAGTAAAAACAATTGAAAGCATCGGCATGTTTCAATGAGTAACTTTGCTAAGAACTTCTCAACGATGTTCCTCGTGAAGAAGATCTACAAAACATATGGGTTCTACGCGCAATAGTTTTCGTCAAAAAGAATACGATAGGATGTGAGCAGTTTCGTTTCTTTACGATTGTTCACGAGTCAGGTATTATTTGGTTTCTTTTTACAGTCGGTGTTAATTTACTAAATTTGATATTAAGGTTTTTGCCTGACAACGCGTCTAAGAGCGAGTTCGGTTTACCATTTGTACCGTCCCAGGATCGATGTAATTTTGTTATATTTTATATAGTAGTTTGTGAACACTTACATCGACTTTGTATTTTATAATATGTACTGATAATTTTAGCATTCTCTGAGCACGTCGTCAGTTATTCTAGTTTCGTCGGAATTCGTGAAGCAGAGTTGTCGCACAATAGTCGGTATGCTGTACAGTTCGCCGTGGTGGTCGCTGCAAAATTTGGTTTGAAGACGATATCGACGCGCACTTTTACATTAAGTCAAGCTTCAAAATATTGTATTTTTTTTTTTTATTTTTAGCATATGAAATTATTGTATTTATGTGATCGAAGGTGCATATGATATTTTCATATATTTTTATAATAATTGTATGATCCGTGGGATACAGATGGTATTGTCCTATATCTGACAAGCATCTATGTAATTTGATTGTCTTTAGTTAAACATTTTTCAATATCATCATTTTTGTACAGGTAAATTTGTTAACAACGTTTCAACGTTGTGACACGATTAGTAGATCTACGATAAGTATCTTTTCTCCTCGCGATGGACTTCACCGGGTAGACTACGCTCGGATGTGAGCAATTATACAACACGTAACGTTTATTCACTAGTCAGGTAAGTGGTTTAATTTACGGTTGATATTGTTTTACAACACACGGTATCTTGGTAATCGTCAGGCGATGTGCCTACGAGCGTGATCGCCAATCTCTATATACGTCAACGATTACTTGTGTTTCGGCGGAATTCTCGATTCAAATTTGTCCTACCACCACCGTGTCGTTGTTGTTTTTTTTGCCGCGCTAAATAAATGTCACAATGGGTATCCAGGATATTTAAAGGGGAATAAATTTAAAATCAATAAAATGTTACCATAACATACATGAACACACACACAAACACACCTAACGATTACTTGTGTTTTGGCGGAATTATACATTTTTAAAAGTACAGAAGAACCGATCGGAATACTTTCGGGGCGACTAAACCGGTTAGGTTCCAACGTTCGTACGAGATTTTCTGTTCGTCGACCGATTGCTTTCGATTTCGATCGTTGACGGAAATTCAGTAGATCGCAGTCGGTTTTTGAAAATGAGTTTATTTTTTCGTCTTGACCGTTATCATAACAGAATATAGACGTAGAATTACTGACCTTTCGTTTGGGCAACATCGCGTTGTACGAAGTCGTTTTATGTTGTAACATAACAATTGCTTTGTCGTCGTCTTTTGTCTGCTGCGCGTGGTATATGACCGGCGAATGTCGAAAACGTTATTCGAATTCGACGATATTTGAATGAGACGAAAACGTATTTATACCGTTCTTTTTTGGTTTTCATTTAATATCGTATTGCCGAAAAATCAGCCCTTTGGTAAATATCCAAAACCAGGTACATGAACTATCAACCTGCGCAACAGGTTATGTTCCAAACTATTGGAATTTCAGGTAACTAGTTATGTATAACTTTGTAACTGAACACTTTCCGGCTTCGCGAGATCGACAACAGCCGTTTACATTTCGGGAAATAACGTACGGCGTTCCACTATTTTTCTTCGACTACTACGAATGATATCTCCGTGACGTACACGTTAAATGCACACGTATACTGATATGTTTGGATTTGTCACACTAACATTTGAATGTTGCATACAGCTATTTAGAAATTAATCTAATAAAAATAAAATTTTTATATTTACGTCGACGTAAGTGCATATGATATTGCTATATATTTATATAATAATTGTATGATCTATGGGATACAATTATTTTTATATGTCTGAAAAGCTTCTATGTAATTTTCTTCTAGTTGAAACATTTGGCAATATCAGCATTTTGCTTTGGTAATTGTGTTAAAAACGAATCAACATTGAACATTTCGAAGTAGATGTACGAATGGTATCGTTTTTCTGCGCAATGTATATTGTCAGGTCACGATCGGACGTGAGCAGTTCGGCGACTCGTATATGTTTTTTACCAGTCAGGTATGTGGTTTTTTATGATCTGTGTTAACTTATTGAACTTGGTATTTTGGTAATTGTCCGATGATACGTCTTGAATATATTTAAATATGGGATTATTAGGACATGATGTAGAGCCAAATTTTTCTTCAAAAACTCATCTTACAACACATTTTGTAAACATGACGTCTACAAAGAAAATTTGTCAAATCTATTCCAACATGATGTTATAGGAGTATAAAAGCTCCTTTCAAACGGCCAGTATTAGATGTTGTAGTGTGACAACAAATAGCAACAACAACATCATAAAGATCCCATTCTTCTAATATTTCATCCATTTTTTCCATCCTGGAGTATTACTGAATTTTCAAAAATATTGAGATTTGAAATCCTGCGTAATTTGTTTTGCTCGTTCTTTGCATAAAGTTTCGCGAATTCGATGCACTGAATAACGATTTATGATTAACTCATCAAGTTTTAAGTTAAGTTGAGTTAAGTTAAGTTAAAAATATTTTAAAAAAATACTTAACAACTAAAGATTATAATTTTTTTTTATTTTGATAACAACTTCCTAGACGTAAATATTTTAGTTTAATAACATACACATTTACAAGCTACTAACTATCAAAGTTGACAGAAATTCAGGTGATCGCTGTCGGACACATTTCGGTTTTTGAAAATGAGTTTTTTTTTTTGTCCTCGTGGACGTCACATAACAGCATATACACGTAGAAACACAGACCATTCGATTAGGCAACAGTGAACCGTACGAAATGGTTTTACGTTGTAACAGAACAATTGTGTTGTTGTTTTTTTGGACGGACCTTGGTTGCTTGCGGTCGTGTCTGATAGAAAACGCTTCATCGCTTAATCGCGTTCAGGAGATTTCTCGTGCGCGCGGTCAGTGGCGGAAAGCGGGTAGCTAATATTTCAACTAGTTACTTTACTGACGTTCTTATATTTAAAAAACAACAGAAAAAGACGGTATAATGTTCATACTATAAATAATCTTTTTTGGATCAATTTCCTCTCTGAAATCAGTTACTAAAATTACTATACAGAAATCAAACTCCTCCGTTGTGTCTATTTTTACTTTTAATATTCGTCCACTGTGTCCCATATCATAGATCAATATTTTCGCCTTACTTCACGCAATAGATGTGTGACGAAATTTTATATTAAAAAAAAACTTTATAATAATTTTTAAACTTTAGAAAAAAAAGTGACGTGTCCGAATGGAGACATGTGTATTCTAACAATTTGTCGGAACTCTATAGGACTATTTAAACACGAATGTATATTATTTCTTATCATTAGAGGTCCGATATAATATCAATATTTGTATTATATGATTGCAAATTTGTCATATGTCGCCGATGACGTGTTTGAGTTGTCACATGGATCTCTATCGTAACGGATGAAATATTATACGCAATATTATCGTAATAGAGTTTACTATTTATGTTTAATGAAGAATAGAGATTTTTTATTTGTAATTCGATCGACAGCTATCGACCAATATTTATAACATATTATTTAGGATTAGTTGTAGTTAAATGGGTAGAAACACAATTTTAGGTGTTCACAAGCTGGTCAAACTTAACCAGTTCTATCTATATTTGGCTTGTCCAAGAACCATTTTCGACCACCATAATATGTGAAGGTGCAATTCTAAGCATATTAGTAGGTTGGGGAACATGAGAATGATGTAAAACTTGCTGATTTATTTATTTTATTAAATTATTACTATTTGTTATTATATACAACTGCCAAGTCATACATAATTTTCAAATGAGAATCCCATCGAAGATGCCCATCGTCCATTTCACCGTTACAATACTTATTGCTGAAATAATTTCGCATATCTAATTCAACATTAATAGATAACATTTTGCTAATAAAGGGCGTAGCAAATTCTAGATTTTTCCTATTAAAATATTTTTCCACATTCTTCGGCCAAGACAATTGTTGGACAAATAATCATTTTTACACACCAACGACTTAATACGCTTAATAATATGTTAGGCTATTTTATTTTTTTTTAAATGATTATAAATTTTATTAAATGAACTAACATGTTGAAAAATTAAATATATATATTAATTTAAATATATGCAAATTTATTAAAATTTAAAAAGGATTGTCTCAGTTTAATTTGGGTCTGAGATGGAGTTATATGAGGATTATGCGACCGCAAAGGGAATATGTGGAACGGCTATATAATTGGTATAGCACCTGCAGGCACTATGATTTTAATATTGATCTAGAACGACTCTTTTCTACCTACTCCGTTCGAATCGTTTTTTGCCGTGCCTAATATACGACGACGGTTAGTCGTGTTTCGGCGGCTTTGAGGATTCTACATTGTCGCGTCCCTGCATGCTTGTTGTACAACAGACGGCAATGGACGCATAAAAATTAGTCGAAATACGAAATAGTAGCCCACATATATATATATAATATATATATATATATATATAATATCAAGATAATATTAATATATATATCACATAAATATATATGTATTTAATATCATATGTATATATATACTATATAATAATATCAAGCAAATAAATTGTTTTTTTTTATCGTCGGTTAAAATTTGTATATTTACGTCGACGTAAGTGCATATGATATTGTTATATATTTATATAATAATTGTATGATCTATGGGATACAAGTAATGCCATATGTCTGACAAGCATCTATGTAAATTCTTTCTAGTTGAAACATTTGGCAATATCAGCATTTTGCATCGGTAATTGTGTTAAAAACGAATCAACATTGAACATTTCGAAGTAGATGTACGAATGGTATCGTTTTTCCGCGCAATGTATATTGTCAGGTCACGATCGGACGTGAGCAGTTCGGTGACTCGTATACGTTTCTTTACCAGTCAGGTATGTGGTTCTTTTATGATCTTTGTTAACTATTTGCACTCGGTATTTTGTTAATTGTCCGATGATACGTCTACTAGCGTGTTCGTTTAGCCCCCCGTAACTTCTTAGTGCCGATGTCCTTCTTATTCATACAATAATATATAATTATTATCCAAGTATTTCCTGTGCACGTCAACAGATAATCTTATTTCGCCAGATTTGGTGATCCTGCGTAACCACATCACAATTGTGTTAATGTACAGCATTCCTCAGTAGACGTGAAAAAAATTTATCGAAATACGAAATTTTATGCGCTTAAAAAAAATCATCAATTTATACCTTGTCACTAGTCGTCAATGTATGTTATGTGTAACCGACAACCGTTCGAATAGGACTTTGCTGTTGTTAATACACGTCGACGGCTACTAGAGTTTCGCCGTAATTGGCGATTCGACATTGTCGCACCCCCGCCGGTTGTTTTACAACTAGAGGCGGTGGACGCGTGCAAAATTGTCGAAAACGATATCGTAGCATGCTCAAAAAAAAAAAAAACTGGTTACTTGCCGTTGACGTGGGTTTATCTTACGTTTGTCGGTTTTTTCGAAAACCGACAACCGTTCGAATAGGACTTCGCTATCCTTAATACACGTCGACGGCTACTAGAGTTTCGCCGTAATTGGCGATTCGACATTGTCGCACCCCCGCCTGGTTGTTTTACAACTAGAGGCGGTGGACGCGTGCAAAATTGTCGAAAACGATATCGTAGCATGCTCAAAAAAAAAAAAAAACTGGTTACTTGCCGTTGACGTGGGTTTATCTTACGTTTGTCGGTTTTTTCGAAAACCGACAACCGTTCGAATAGGACTTCGCTATCCTTAATACACATCGACGGCTACTAGAGTTTCGCCGTAATTGGCGATTCGACATTGTCGCACCCCCGCCTGGTTGTTTTACAACTAGAGGCGGTGGACGGTGCAAAATTGTCGAAAACGATATCGTAGCAAAAAAAAAAAAAAACTGGTTACTTGCCGTTGACGTGGGTTTATCTTACGTTTGTCGGTTTTTTCGAAAACCGACAACCGTTCGAATAGGACTTCGCTATCCTTAATACACGTCGACGGCTACTAGAGTTTCGCCGTAATTGGCGATTCGACATTGTCGCACCCCCGCCCGGTTGTTTTACAACTAGAGGCGGTGGACGCGTGCAATTTTGTCGAAAACGATATCGTAGCATGCTCAAAAAAAAAAAAAATTGGTTACTTGCCGTTGACGTGAGTTTATCTTACGTTTGTCGGTTTTTTCGAAAACCGACAACCGTTCGAATCGGACTTTGCTGTCCTTAATACACGTCGACGACCACTCATTCTCTCTGGAATTAGTGATTTGGCATTGTCGTACACTCGACTTGTTGTTATACAGCTCATAACTGCGGACGCGTACAAATTTGTCAACATACGATGTTGTAGTTCTCTAATATACAATTTCAAACAATAATATATAGTTATACTTTTTTTCAAACAGCGTGTAAATATTTTGTATTTATGTAGGCAAAAGTGCATATGAAATATTTTATTAAATAATTGTATTATCCTTTGGATACAAAATGTGTTTTCATATGTTTGACAAGCATGTATGTTATTTGATTGTTTCGAGTTAAAAACATTTGGCAACATCAATATTTTGTACCGGGATAATGTGTAAACAACTTCTCAACGTTGTTACTCGTGAAGAAGGTCTACAAAACATATGGTTTCTCTGCGTAATGGATTTCGTCAGGAAGACTACGATCAGATATGAGCAATTTCGCCCTATCATTACGATTGTTCACGAGTCAGGTACTGTTAGGTATCAAACATATTATACACAAAGAGCGGATTATTTTTCTCTCTAAAAAAATGACAAATCTTAAAAAAAAAAAAATTAATGAAAAAAATTTACCGTTTTTTTAAACATTTTTTTTGGGTTACGTTTTCTTCCAAAATTTTTTTCTAAATTTAACCAAAAATTTTCACTATTAATTCAAAATAATAATAATTTATTCATTATTATCACACATCATCATCCACCACCTGTATCCTACGTAATTGAATATAGGAATGGCAACATTAAAATTGTTTTTCGCCATGCTACTGATGTGTGCAGTTTCGAGTCAGATATATGGTTTTTCTTTACTGTATGTGTTAATTTACTATTTTGATAATTGTTCAATAACCCGTCAACAAGCGTGTTCGGTCAGCCACTCGTACCTGTCTCATGATCGATGTTCGTGTTATTATATAAATAAATAATAATTGAATAATACGTACATGAATTTTATGTATTATATACTATGTATTAATAATTCTAGTATTTCATGAGCACCTTGCAGTTATTCGTGTAAAGACGGATTTCGTTTTGCAGGGTTGACGCACCGCCGCGGCCAGTTGTACAATTCAAGTGGTAGTCGCGAGTAAATTTGGATGATGAACAATATCGACACGAACACTTTTATAATGTCAAGCAACAAAAATATTGTTTTTTTTTTATTATTTACGGCTGGCACATTTGTTTTATTAGTGTAACCGAATGCATAAGATATTTTATTTTTTCATATTTTCATAGATTTGTGATCCGTGGGAAAAGATGGCATTGTCCTATATCTGACAAGCATCTATGTAATTCGATTGTTTCGACGTTAAAGTCGAACAATATCAGTATTTTGCATCAGGTAATCTTGTTAACGTCTGACGTTGTAAATCTAGGAGTATATTTATGATACGTATCGTTTCTCCTTGCGATGGATTTTGCCAGGTTGAGCACGATCGTATGTGTGCAGTTTCGCGACCCGTTTACGTTTTGTCCACGATTCAGGTATGTGGTTTTTTACGGTCAGGTTGTGTAACTACATTTGGTATTTTATTAACCGTTCGACGACGCGTCTACGAACATGATTGCCTTGTCTATATAAATAGACGGTTAATCGTGTTTCGCTGGAATTTGCGATTCATAATTGTTCAAACACCAACGGTTTTGTTATAAAGTTCGCGGTGGTGGGCGCGAGGAAAATTTGTCGAAATACGATACTTTAGCGCACAGAAAAAATATATTATCGCTTGTCGTCGGTGTGTATTCGCTATGTTGCAAGACATTGTTTGCCGTACTTAAAACACGTCATCGCAATGGCGTTGCTAGGATTCTAGACGGGGAGGGGGGTGGCAAAATCAATATTATTTAAAGACTATTGTTAAAAGATATACTTATATAAGGCTATTATTTAAACACATACTAAAATATTTTTTTTTTTTTTTGTATAATTGTTTAATCTTAAATATTTTAATTTTCATAAGTTTATTTAACAGTTTAGTATCAAGCAAATTAATAAGAATTTGAGCACTTACTAAAAGCACTTTTCAAACGGATAAAATTAAACTATAAAAAAATATATATACGTTGATATGGTTATTTAAGAGAAGATGCCCTTCACCCAACCCCGGGTTGCTACGTCACTGAAAAAGTTTTTTTATTTGATTAAAAACCTGCTATTTTAGCGTTTTTTAAGATTAAAAACAAACAAACCATTTAAAATGAATGCTAATTGTAGGCAAAAATGCGACAGTTACGGACCGATTGATAACCAAATGATAATCTTCACTGCAATTGAATTATATGATGGATTTTTCGAAGAATCATTCATCGTTAGTGTTAAATACGCTAATAATATCGAAGACGATTGGTTTTATACAAATATGTTTTCTTATTCGATTACAAAAGCAAAATACGCGAACAATCGGAAATAGACCAATTTTAAGAGTATAGAAAACCGATCGGAATAATTTAAACGTGCCTTGATAGAAATCAGTTAGGTCGGAGGTTCTCTTCTCGAGGTTTTCGAAACGTCGACCGATTGCTTTCGGTTCCGGTCGTTGACGGGAACGGGAAAAACAGCAAATCACAGTCGGACACGTTCCGGTTTTCGATAAAGAGTTTGTTTGTTTTTTGGTCGTCATTAACGTTATCATAAAATCGTATATTACACGTAGAAATTACAGGACCTTCGATCAGCAATACAATGTGCCGTACGAAAAAGTTTTACGTTGTAAAACATAACAAATTATGTTGTCGACATTCCTTGGACAATAACGCCAATTTATTGTCATTATTTCAACGACCGAAAAAAAATATTGTAGTTTTCCTCCGATCTGTGATCTTCGCCCACACATGTCTGTATTTTATGGGATCATACGTGTGTTATAACGTGTCAGTTTTAGCTGTGTCTTATTATATATGTAGACCGTTTGCTCGTGTTTCCGGTGGGAATTGGCGATTTAGAGTTGTACATCACCGCTTGGGTTGTGTATGGATCGGAGCGGTGGACATGAGGGAAAATTTGTCAAAATAGGATATGTATGCACACTTATTTATAATGTCTAGCAACAATAATTACTTTTTTTTCTTATTTAAACGGTGAGTAGTAAATATATTATTTTTTTCTACGTAGACAAGGGGAAGCATATGATATTTTTTTTAATTATATATAAAAATTTGTATGATCCAATGGGGGATTACATATTAAAAATATAGTATTGTCATATGAGTGACAAGCATCTATGTGTAAGTGGATTGTTTTCGAGTTGAAACAATGGGCAATATCAAGATTTCGCATCGGTAAAATATGTTATCCAACTTCTCAATAATTAGGAAAAACGAATTGAGTTGATCTACGAACATATCGCATATCCGCGCGATATAGACTTTCGCCGGGTTTATAGTATGATCGGATGTGAACAGTGTCTCCATTTCCGATTTACGTTGGTTCAAAAGTCAGGTTTGTGGTGTGATTAACGGTCGGTCGGTTTTAATTACTGTACTTGGGAAATTTGGAGGAAATTGCCCGGACGACACGTCTAACCTATGGATGTACTACAAATTATGGTAAGTTTAATTGATTTAACCGGTTGAGTTATCGTTTAAGTGTCTATATTATTATCATTTCCATTTGTTCGTGAGCCCAAAAGCGTTTACGTTGTTAGTAAATACTTATATTGTGCGAAAATAAAATGCTTCAGTGATTAGATCACACGTCGCTTCGGATAGACAATTTTTGAAACAATAACGTAGCGTGCAATTGCTGTTTCTCCACCATCGTTGGTTGTGATAGGGATGGCAATTTTTTCGAGAACATCGAGTAATCGATGTATCGATGGGTTTTCTTTCAAATCTCGGAACTTAAACAATATCGGAAGTTTTAAAAATAAAATCGATGTCAAAAACTCGATTGTTATTTAGTAAAAAAAAATCGATGTATTTGGTAAAAAAAATCGTTAATTTTTTTTAAACTATATTTGAAATATAAAAAAGGGAAAAATAATTATAATACTATAGCCATTTCGCCACCGGAAAATCCTCCATGATCAAAAATTTATATTATGTATTTTATTTTAAAAATAAAAAAATATATATTGTATTTTATAATTGTATACATTTAGAGTATTAACATTTTTTGAAATAAATAATTTCTAATTTTAATTATACATATTTTTTGATATTATTTTTAAATAAAATTATAAAGGATTATTTGAGTTTTCTTCAATTCAATCTATAATCTAACTATCTATAAATATAATATAACTAATATGACTACATGGGAAATTGTTAATTGAATCGAAAAAAAATATACAAAATACAATATATAAAATAAGATTTAAAATTGAATTATACGCATATTATTAAAAATAGTTATACCTAATATAATAGAGGTACCAAGTGATACTTAGTGATTAACATCCCAACGATTATAGTAAATTTTTAATAAACTCATTTAACTGTGTTTACCACTGAAAATTGT